>LPNX011058451.1:172158-213189 GCA_001517045.1 Pseudotsuga menziesii | reverse complement strand
GCTTCGAGCACCAAGCTTGTTTCTTTGCTCCTTCGGAATCAAGGCATAATAGGTGGAACCAAAAACTCTGAGATGCTTGACTGAAGGGAGATGGCCAAATCACATTTCATGTGGAGTCTTGTTATCAAGTGCATTTGATGGACTTATATTTCTCAAATATGCTGCACATATTACTGCATCACCCCAAAACATTAGTTTTACATTCTTGAAAAACATCATAGAGCGAACCATATTCATTATGGTTCTATTCATTCTTTCTGCTACACCGTTTTGTTGAGGATTGTAGGGAACTGTAGTCTGATGTGCAATTCCATGTTGTCGAAGATAATGTTCAAAAGCATTTGAAGTGTATTCTTTTCCATTATCAGTATGAAGTGTACCAATTTTTGATTGTGCTTGTTTTTCAATCAATGCATGAAAGTCTTTGAATGTTTGAAATGCTTATGATTTTGTCTTTAAACAGTAAATCCAGCACATTCGTGAGTAGTCATCAACAAATGTCATAAAATACTTATTCCCATTTGCTGAAGGAGTTGGCATTGGGCCACACAAATCAGAATGCACTAACTCTAATTTCCTACTTGCTCTGAAATTAGATTCATGGAATGGCAGCTTACTATGTTTCCCTAATATACATGCATCACATTTATTCTTCTCTTTAGGAATGGTGGGCAAGCCAAATACACCATTCTTTCTCAACAAACGAAGACTGTTATAATGTAGATGACCAAATCTTGCATGCCACAATGAACTAGATGACAAATTACCTTCTCCATGCTGAGAGAGGTAGGCATAGTTCTGAAATATTACGGATGAACCCTTGAGCTTCAGCAGCTTCCCATCTTCATATCCAGTCATGATGTCTTGGTTGTCAGAGGACTTTCTTATTTCAACGATTCCATCAAACATGTGGATGGAATGGCCTTGCTGTCGAATCTCCACCAAGGACAGCAGGCTCCTCTGCAACTCTGGAAGATAAAGGACATTCTTCAACAAGAAATCAGGGAATCTAGGCATCTTCAGTCGAATGGTGCCCATTCCCTTTGGTTTAATACTTGACTTATCTGCAAAGTAAACTATGCCATCTATTGTTTCATTCAGTTCTTCAAAACAGTCTTTTCTAAATGTCATGTGTGATGTTGCACCAGTATCAAGCAACCAACAATCTTTATAAGATGAAAGTGAAGTCATTTCATTAAATCCAAGATTACAATGTGCAACAATACAAGAATCATAAGATTTACTAGCATCTTGGTCATCTTTCTTCTGGTTGTGCTTGTCTTTAATGGAGTCCCACGAAGCCCAACACTGATCTGATGTGTGCCCAGTCTTTCCACAATGCTTGCACTGCAAATCTGATCTTTTGCTTCTGCCCCCTCTGCCTCTGAAATTTCTTCTTCCTCGTCCTCTCTTGCTGCAATCTCCCTTGGAAGGGTCTTTGGATTGGTCTTTTCCAGCTAGGGCAGCACCAATACTAGATGCCAAAGAGTGCATCTTTACAACTGTTAGTGTAATTTACAATAATGAACTTGATATGACACAGAGAAGTAGAAAAAGAATAACCTTGCAGGTCTATAGTCTCTTCCAAGGTGAATACAATGCAAGTTTATAGCATATATATCAGTCAATACAAAATATATCAGTCATACACATGCTTCTTTAATACAAAATATATCAGCCATACACAGGCTCGCTTGATACCTAGGCAGCTCCACAGGTTCAGCCGCATTTATACACCAGCATGTATACACCAGCAACATAAAAAAAAATTCTAGACTTCACGTAGTATATGTTCAATGCATATATACCACAATCACAGGCCGCAACATATATTTATTTCTCCACACTGCTCATAACTCAATCTCAGGCTCATACAGCAGCGATATTTAAAACATTTTAGCAATATTTAAAATAAATACATCATTGATTGAGCAGCACTCAGAGAAATGAGTTCTCTGGTCAACACACCCAAAATACTCTACGTAGGTATTATACCACACATACTTCAATGCAGTCTTCAGGTAGCATACAACGCAGCATACAGCTATCTCCAGCATACATTATTTCTCCAATATATCAGTCAGCATATATATATTAGGTCACAATATATCAGTCTTCAACGTGTTCACTAAGAGCAGTCTAGGTTTACACATTTCAAGATTGCATCTCAAAACACCAGCAACATGTATCATTCACTGGGGTCTCCAATACACCAGCAACAACATATATCAGTATCAAGTAGCAATCAAGAGCTCATTAAAAGCAGTCATAGCTCATTTTCCAAGTTCAGGAAACAAGACGCAGCATATATACAGCAGTCTACAGATAAATTAAATTCAGTAACTCTTGCTGCTTCCTTCGCAGCTTCCCCTTTCCTCGCTCAATATGGATTCCAGCCCTACAAAAAAATCCACACTTCCCCAAAAACACACAAAGCAAACCCACGACAGCCGGCTCGAGTAGGAAATCCCACCATCACCAAATCTAACTAGTTATACAGCCCGCCACCACTAAGCAAGTACAAAACGCAGCATCAAAGGAGTGCTTCATAGCATTCACGGGCCTCTTTAATTCACCATAAATGAAAATGTATGTAGAATTTACCACTCAAACTCCATGCACAAAATTAGGGCAAAATTAGGTTTTGTGCAGTGTCCAACAGTCAGGGACCACACAACAATAAAATATGCAACTTTTTTTTTTTTTACCTTCACATGACTGAGCAATGGGTCTAGTATATTACAACTCTCCATGCAGGCTCCAACGCAGTTATTTCCACAGTCTTCAGATTATAAACTCCCAGCATGAAATCGCAGCTCTGATATTTTTGCAAAGTATGGGTCGCAGTTCACAAAATATGAGAGGAATGGGTCGCAGCTCTTACTGCATGAGTCGCAGCTCACAAAATATGAAAGTATCATAACATGGGTCGCAGCTCTCACAACGTGGGTCATAGTTCACCAGTTTTTAATCTTCAACAGTCTCTTCTCCACACAGCATCACAACGCGGGCTCTTCACGCAGCATATGAGGTCTTCAATATCAGAGAAATAATACCAATATCACATATATCAGTCATCAAGATACTAATATCAGTCTGATATCTCAATCTTCATAACGCTGGTATTGTTTCTCAACACAGTCTCACTGCAGCCTCAAACTCAACATGCAAGAGGAGGAGGGCGATTCATTTAGATAAGAAATTAGGGTTAGGCTAATTCAAAAAATTTAGCAGAGAATAAATGCAGGCAGATGGAGGAGTAACGCATACACTGCATGCGACTCGACTGGCAGACTGATGGAGCAGTCTGGCAATGGACTGGCAAGCAGAATGCCAAGAATGGGCAGACTGGCAACAGGCAGGAGTTATGGCAGCGCTCTGATACCACTTGTTAGGTATAACTCCCGATTCAATTATATTCATGGCTGAAACATTTATTTATACATTACAATGTGGCGGTTGAGAACCAGCCTTTTCACCTTCCTATCTATTCATATTCCTATTTATTATTTATTTACAATAATCCCGACGTATTATTCTAACAGGAAGAAGTAGAATATGATAACTAGTTCTGTAGAATACTAAGGTTGAGAAGCATTCGAATATGGTTACCCATAAATCTCATGGATAAGGGACATCATCATCAGTCAAGCCATCAATTACCACTTAGAGTTTCCAAACAACTCAATTCCCCAGGTGAAAGAGTAATCTTCTAAATAGGAAAACTCATTGTCACAATATCTTGAATCCAGGGTTGGGTTGGTCAGTTTGTATTCCAAAACTAGAGTTTATAATGTTAATTTAAATAGATATTTATTTTCAAAATAAGGAATCACTATAGGAGAGAATTCTAGATTGTTGTTCACTATAGATTTAAATCAAGGAACTTTTAAGATGGAAGTACTAGATCCAATTGTTACGGTAGGAAAGAGTCTGATAATAAATATAAAGACACTTAGTTCACTTATGACCTTGATTCATTTACTCCCACTCATAAAATAGAGTCACTTAGGAAGACTATTATAACAGTAGTCCAACCCCTTAGTACCTTAGTCTAAGTCCCTAGTCAATTTTATTGCATTTGTGCATTAATATACTATGGTTTTGGACTTAGGGTGCTTAATTGGGAAAATAACAAGTTAAATTGAGGCATTCACATCCACATGAGTGCTACATCTCAGTAAAACCTCCACATGTGTTCCCTCATCATTGTTGGTGTGCTCCCATTTATTTAATGTGGACATTGTGGTTGACTAGGAGCGCCAGAGGTGGATTTTGTCCAATTTTGGACTGATTTGGAGCATTTAATTCCACCTAGAGCCTCTCACTCACCTTATTTTGCACACCCATGCGTGCCAAGGGGTCATGATTTCTCCAAGTCACTTCAGCCACGTCCACACAACAATTCATGTCCATTTTGGCGAGTTTGGCCCACCTAGGGGGGATTGAGGCCAATTTTGACATGTACAGTCATTTTGGGATTCCCAAGCCTCACAAACCACTTCAAATGTAATACAAAATTGTTACTAACATATTTACAGGTTAGACAGTCAAATAATAACCTATTTTAGTTCAAATTGCATGTGTAAAATTGGATTTCATGGCAGTCTACCGTGAAAATGGAATAGGATGGGTAATTCAATAGTTCAATATCCATTACAGGTTATCTGACCTTATTATTGGGGTTAGGAGTGAGTTGTGCTGGAATAATTGGTATAGGAGGTGGATTGTTCAATGGTAATATTAACTTGGGTTGTGGAGGAGATTGCATTAATGGTTGTACTAGTGAAAATTGGAATTGATGGGGGGGTTTCACTTGAGGAGGTTGTGATTGGATTTGTTGCTGATTTCCAAAGCCTATATTTCTCCATCTTGATTTCCAAGGGTTTTTTTGTTGGGAGGTTCCCAGGTTTGTTATGGCATATACGGATACCAAGGGTGGGCGTTTTGTGGAACTTGTGAGGCTTGTGATTGGTGTATTTTCTCATTATTCCAATAAGGATTAAATGAATGCATATGATCTAGCATGATACCTAAGAGTTAGGGTTTACATGGGAGCTTCTGAGATATGAAGTAAACAAGTTCTGCATCTGTCCTAGCTTTCGCATATATAGCCTCGTGTCTTGGCAGTGAAGGGTATTTTTTTGTAGGATGATCTTGGTCACATAAAAGGAATTTTTATTCTTTTTCTAGTGGGAAGCTCCTGAGGGGATTCCTTTTTCTGCATTTAGGGAAAAAATGGCCAAAAATCAATCTTCCTCTTCTTTCCTTTTATTTTCTTAAAGGGAATCCAAATGAGAACTTAGAGAGATGAGTATATCAGTTTTAAAATACTCCAATAGGTTGCCAATATCCATTATTGAAACTCCTTTTCTTGAATTCTAGGTGATACCCTGGTCCCTCTTCCTGATCTAGAGGCATTCCTTGAATATCTTCTACAGAGGTCACATATTTTTTCATACTTTAGTAGGGACACATCACCTACACCCATTAATTTTAAAATCTCAATGCAATCATCCCTAATTCCTCGTAAGAGAAGAATTTTCAATGTATCATCATTTAATGATGATACATTGAGGATATTTTGGAGGAGATTGCATTAATGGTTGTACTAGTGCAAATTGGAATTGATGGGGGGGTTTCACTTGAGGAGGTTGTGAGTGGATTTATTTATGATTTCCAAAGCCTATATTTCTCCAACTTGATTGAAAAGGGTTGTTTTGTGCATATGGAGGTTCCTAGGATTGTTGTGGCATATGCAGATACCAAGGGTGGGAGTTTTGTAGAGCTTGTGAGGCTTGTGATTGGTGTATTTTCTCATTATTCCAATAACGATTAAATGAATGCATAGGCTCTAGTACCATACCTAAGGGTTAGGTTTTACATGGTAGCTTATGAGATATGAAGCAAACAAGTTCTGCATCTCTCCCAGCTTCCGCATATATAGCCTTGAGTCTTAGAAGTGAGGGGCCATTTTTTGTAGGATGACCCTGGTCACATAGAAAAATATTTCTTCTTTTTTCTAGTGGGAAACTCACGAGGGGATTCCTTTTTCTACATTTAGGGGAAAAATGGTTAAAGATTGCAAATAACCAGTGTTGGACAAAACCCACCAACAAATCCTTGTCGACAGGGGTTCTAACTCTATCGACGCCCAACCAACGTGATCTCCTTGACCACCGGCATGGACATGTTTCACCCTGCCTGACAACACCCACAGAGCAGATGAAGTCTCACCTGAGATGTTCAAGGGAGAGCTGTCAGAACCAAGTTTCTGGTAGTAAGGAGGAAGGTCAGGGCTATTGGGAAAAATATGCATTATTTAATTCAACAATTAATTGTCAACTCGAAAAGGGAGCTTGTGAGATGCAAACAAAATATGTGTAGGATTTGAAGGCTTGAACTAACCTAAGATGACTAAATATGCAGATGCGTTAACATGCAACTATGTGATTTTAATCTACATGCATGACTATCATGAGTTAAATGCAAGAATTTAATCTATCTATAAAAACAGAAAATTAACTAAGAACTTGAAAAGTAACTGTAAATTCAAATCTAATCTAATGTTATATTAACCTATTCTATAAAGGTAGGAAACAAATTAATAAGTCTAATGCTATGCTAATCTATTCTATGAAATGAAATTGCAACAATTAATCTAGGAAAGCAGTCACTTGGTTCGAAAGCAATCTAATGTAATGAAAGTAAATTTAACTATTCAGGCAACAAATCAACTAAACTATTTCATGAATGCATGAACTATATTCTTATGCAGGGATGAGAATTAACCATATGATTAACTATGAAAGAAAATAATGAAATTAATTACGAAAGCAAATATGAAATTAATTACTATAAAACAGGAAATTATGCTATAGGTGAAAAGAGGAACTAATCTATCTATTCTATGAGTGAAGCTACTCTATATTTTCAAAAGAGAAAACTAACCAACTATCCTACTCTGGTTATTGAACTTGTGCAATCGTATAAAGAAAATTAAAACACTAATCTAAGGACCAAGTGTAAAGAAATACTTTGCAATGAATCATAAACTAAATGTAAGCAAACTAATTTAACAAATCTAACCTATAATCTATGAATTTAAAAAGTAAACTTATATCAAACTAAGCTATGAGAACTTTCAAGGTGAAACTTAGAAATACTGAAAACTAATGCATCTAATATGAAGGGAAAAAATGAAAACAATCTAAACCAACCTTTATTCCTAATGCTCAAAATCTATTGTGCAACATTTATTAATTTATACAAGCATAAAACTAAATTAAAGTTAAAGATAAAAATAAAGGAGACTAAATTAAGCCCAAAATAAAATAAATTAGATTAATGCAAATAAATAGGATCCACACTAAAAATAAAACTAAACTAAACTAAAATAATTTCATAAACTAAACTAAAATGAAACTAAACAAAATAGTGGAAATAAACTAGATTAATTAAAAATAACCTAAAACAAATTTATCATAAAATAACCCTCTATTCACGGTGTCATTCATTCAACAACACATTAAGCAATTTAATAACAAAATATAAATGGAAGAATTTCAAAATACAAAAGAAATACAATACACATATTAAATACAAAAATATAATATAGTTATATAAATTCTCACTTGTATATTAAATATACAAAACTAAAAATAAATTCAATTATAAAGGAACACTTTCACCTATATAAAAATAATAATTATAAACCAATTCGAATTACTTTATTAATATGATACAAAATTAATATATAAAAGAAGAAAACATTTATACTCATTTATATTCTGAATTTTATCATAATTAAAACTGAAACAATTAATCTTATGTATTAATATAAAATTGAATATGAAATGCTGAAGATGGATTCAAATCCCCACTAATCTACAAGACACAATAAAATGATGGAAAATTAACCTATACCCTAGCTAATTATTTCTACACAAAACGTAATATTAGAAATTCTGGAAATGATTGAAAATTTTGTAAAATTCTATCTAAATTCGAAGTAAAGGCTAGAAGACAGATTGGATGAAGGTGCGAACAGAAGGCTAGAAAATAGTCTGCACAGAGGGACGGACATAAGGCTGAAAAGACAATCTAAATAGAGGGACGAATGGCCGGCCGTATGGAAAATTCCATAAAAACTTAGGAAAATTATAGTTTATCAACAACAAAAATCATCTACAGGAAAACTAGATATATGTACATAAAAACAAAATTACTTATCTTGCAAAAATGAAAGATAAATAATGAATATGTACAAATGGAACCTTCGGTTGTTGAGGGGCCCTTTTCATCAATCATAGGCTAGCCTACGTCAATGAATTACTTCACAGAAGACTGAAACATGCATACAAGCTGAACACAGAGTTTTATTAAATATGAGCAGGATTTTACGGATTTTTTTTTACATCCCGGTTACTAGCTTGGAGGTTGATATATATAGTATTTTGGAAGGGTGAGAAGGTCGAACTCTCCTAAAATAGCCAATCATTATTATAACTAAAAAATCATATTCCAACACATAGTCTGGTTCCTCCTTCGGCGTGAGCATGGTCTTCTACAACATGAATGTGGCATGATGCTCCTCCTTTCGCATGCATGATGGTGGTGTGTTAGGTACAGAAACATGACACTATGGGTCTTCTAGAACACATGTCATTCCATTATGTAAATGCACAGACTGGTGACGTGGTGGAGAGTGAAGGCAGTGACACGGTGATAGTTCTAGAACGCGTGGGTAGTAATCAGTTCGACATTGAGTGTAATGGTGATCCTTCTATGCTGGGTGTTTCCTCATTATTCAACCACATGGAAAACAAACAATATGCATATCGTTCCAATGTTTAAATTCCTGGAATCTCGGTCATCAACAATGTGCTGCTTAATTAATGAGCTGAGTGGTGATCTACGTCATAAGCTGAACAGTAGGCTGAATGTGCTGTCTATTTATTTGGCTGTGAGCGAGCTGGATAGTCATCTTAATGCATGGATGACTTCGATTGGTTGGGTGCTAGGTTTAAATAATGGCTGAGTTTTCATTTTTGTGACTACGTGTTTCCATTATGCCGCTCCATTCCTTCATGGCGTGCATTTATATTATTCACGACCTACATATATTGTTTACGACCTGCACATAAAAATCATTATATTAGAACCAAAATGATGAAAGAAACTTTTTAAACTTTTTATAATATTAAAATGTAAAACCATTCCACTTTAAAGGGTTTTTAATAATATTAAGTTTTAAAGGGAAATGTGATGGTATATTATATGTGGCCAACGGAATATTTCAAACAAATGTTTAAAAGGAATTTTACCATATCATATTCAAATAGATTTTAAATGGCCAAGTGTAATTTAATTAATTAAATAAATGTTAAAAATCCATATCATTTTTCACTTTATGTTTTAATTAATTTGGATTATGACTTTTTACTTTATGTTTTGATAATTTGGATTATGAGTGAGTTTGTAAGAGTGATTTAAAGTTTAAACAAAATATTTAATGTTTTGATATTAAAGCGTTTTGATATTTCACATTCTTATGTGTTTAAATTTGAAATGTTAAAATTCATCCTTCATGGTTTTTGCATGTGCAAGTATTCACGGGACCGGCAAGAAATAGGAGACGAGGATAAAACGAACCAAGAACTGAATAAGAAACATGCCATTAAACCTAGTGTAGAACTTAGGACCGAAAGAAGGGGTTGAATGGAGTGCCAAAATGCGTACTAAATGCAATAATACATCAAAAATGATGAATTAAGCTTCTTTACATTTATAAGTTATAATTGATGAAAACATACTAAAAGATAGACAAATTAAAGATAGATGTATTAGATTTTGGTAAATAGGTCAAGAAATTGATGTAAATAAAGCCATTATAAAAGACAATTTTGAGGCCTAACATACCCCCAGACCAAAGTTATGGCACATCCTTGAGTCATTAATGAATCAGAAGTGGTCTTTCATTTATTCAAAAACTCTGCTCGATCATTATAGGCAATCGTTCAGCAAAATGAAGCCATATTTATTACTACATGAAAACTAGAACTTAGAGAAAAAAAAAGGTTATGTTATGAGATAGTCAAAACAACTTCGTATTATTTAATATTTCTTAATACATACAATTCTACTACTAGTAATAATTCATGCTTATGAAGACCATATAAATTGAGACCCCCTCCCCCAGACCGAAGGTATGGCACGTCTATGTGCCCTGAATGAATTAATACTGGGTTAAAATGGAAAACATGAGAGTGTAGATAAGTAGTAAAGCCTACAAGACTCCCAGTCATCCTTGCAAATTATCAAAGGGTTATCATTATTAAAGTAATTATGGACAAAGTGCGCATTTCAAGTTCATTAGACTCCTAAGTTTATGGGTCCCACTTCTAGGATAGTGATATCCTAGGTATGGTATGAATTTAGACAACAGGGTCTTAAGTGCAACTTACAAACATTCTCAAATGGCATATTGATGGAGTTCATTTTCTTTAGATCAACCATACATACCTTCCTCCAGTAGACCCACAGCAACCTTTATTATCACAAAGGCATTTTCATATTTTTTCTCTTTTTAAGATTTTTTTTCTCTCTCTCTTTTCAACAAGCTATCTTGCCCAAGCAAAATCTCCTCTTTCAGTCAGGCATGTTCAGTACCTCGTCAGGTTGACCATTGTCATACCATAGGCTGGTACCCACTGCCAGTGAGCTTGTTCAGTACCCCAGCGGGTTAACCTCTTAAACCCATTTTCTATTAGAGGCTCTTGTCCCAATGTTTCCAGTCCCTATAGATATTTGACAAATGATTTTTCCTATAAAGAAGTGGTGGGGGAGCAGCTCTGAAAACCATGCTACAGGGTGGGATGGTATATGGATTGGAGGACAGCTAGTCTTCTCTTTTTTATTATCATGGAAAAATAAATGCTACAAAAGGAATCTACTGAATCAAAGATACACATGATTGATGGATTTAGTGTAAAGTGGATGAAGCCATAAGATAATGAATGAAAGGTGTCTCTAGTCCTAAAATTTGTCTTTTTCATATAGAATTATAGTAGTGTTCCCCACAAACTAGGAATTTCATTCACCCTTATGCTACTGTGTAGTAGAGATGCTTGAATAACATGCCCTGGTAATGAAGCTAGGATGTACGAGTGACCTCTAGGTTTTAGATAGACCTTAATTTATGACAAATCCCTACGATGTTTAAAGTTGGTCTTAAGTAATTGGTATAATAATAAATATGCGTGTATGAAAATGAATAATGATATAAGATTGTTTTGGTTTAGTCATTAACATGATCTTCTTCTTATTTCTTTTATTTGAAACAAAAAATGAAGTTGCATTATCCCCTAAACTAAGAATGAAACATTTTATTTATATACATATTTCCCTACCCTAAGAAGAAAGAAAACGTATTTATTCAAGTATATGAGCTTTTCCAATGAAACCAAGTGTGAAGCAAAATGAGAATTGTACCTTTATCCACATATGAAAATATTGTTTCCATGATTACCTGAATGTGGAATTTCAACCAACTTACTTTTATGTGCATCAATAGGTGTCGAATGAAGGAATGATATTGCGGTCGAGTTACCTCCTGAAACCATCTTTCGATGTAGTCTTGGTACTCACCTTCCTTCGCTATGTCATACATATCCTCTTCTTCTAGTTGAACAGTTGATTGAGAATATGATGGATCTGTTAGCTTACATGTAAATAACTCTTTAATTTATGGTTTCTCTCATTCGAATTTAATCCCCAATGTATCATTTTCTTTTGGGATCTCACAGAGAACATATTTTTGTAGCTCTTGGGATGTGGGTTCATCTATTATTTCGGGAGAGGTTGATAAGCCCTCAACTGCTGTCAAGATGGTTTTTACCTGGTGAGAATCATTCCCAGCTGTTTCTAGGATTTGAGAGAGTTCTCTTAAATTGATGGTCAACTCTGAATCCATTTTGTTGGTTGGTAGGTCCTGCTTCACACAAGGATTAGTCCCTGGGGTTCTTACAGTACCTGAAAAAAAATTATTATTTTTATGTGTTTTTGAGAAACTATTTACTAATAAAACACAACACACTAAAACACCTACATGAAATTATCTTGCAGAAAGTTAAAAAATGTGTGCAAAAAAGGAACAACAAAGCTTTGGGGCAACCCACTAAAGTGGATGCGTCAGGCTATCACACTATGGAAATTCCATAGTGAAGTCATCTATGCATCTTATCGTTTCCCCTCCCCCTTGCTGTGTAATGTAAATGAAACCTAGCTACCCCTATCTACCTAGACTCCAATCCCTTTAGCATCTCCCTGGTAATGGCACCAAAATGTTGGGAAAAATATGCACTATTTAATTCAACACTTAATTGTCAACCCGGGAAGGGAGCTTGTGAGATGCAAACACAATATGTGCAGGATTTGAAGGCTTGAACTAACCTAAGATGACTAAATATGCAGATGCATTAACATGCAACTATATGATTTTAATTTACATGCATGACTATCATGAGTTAAATGCAAGAATTTAATCTATCTATAAAAACATAAAATTAACTAAGAACTTGAAAAGTAACTGTAAATTCAAATCTAATCTAATGTTATATTAATCTATTCTATAAAGGCAGGAAATGGATTAATAAGTCTAATGCTATGCTAATCTATTCTATGATATGAAATTGCAACAATTAATCTAGGAAAGCGGTCGCTTGGTCCAAAAGTAATGTAATGTAATGAAAGTAAATGTAACTATTCATAACAGGAAACAAATCAACTAAACTATTTCATGAATGCATGAACTATATGCTTATGCAGGGATGAGAATTAACTATACGATTAACTATGAAAGAAAATACTGAAATTAATTACGAAATCAAATATGCAATTAATTACGAAATCAAATATGAAATTAATTACTATAAAACATGAAATTATGCTATAAGTGAAAAGAGGATCTAATCTATCTATTCTATGAGCGAAGCTACTCTATATTTTCAAAAGAGCAAACTAACCAACTATCCTACTCTGGTTATTGAACTTGTGCAATCGTATAAAGCAAATTAAAACACTAATCTAAGGACCAAGTGTAAACAAATACTTTGCAATGAATCATAAACTAAATGTAAGGAAACTAATTTAACAAATCTAACCTGATAAGCAACTAATCTATAAATTTAAAAAGTAAACTTATATCAAACTAAGCTATGAGAACTTTCAAGATGAAACTTAGAAATACTGAAAACTAATGCATCTAATATGAAGGGAAAAAATGAAAACAATCTAAACCAACCTTTATTCTTAACTTTCAAAATCTATCATGCAAAATTTATTAATTTATACAAGCATAAAACTAAATTAAAGTTAAAGATAAAAATAAAGGAGACTAAACTAAGCCCAAAATAAAATAAATTAGATTAATGCAAATAAATAGGATCCACACTAAAAATAAAACTAAACTAAACTAAAATAATTTCATAAACTAAACTAAAATGAAACTAAACAAAAGAGTGGAAATAAACTAGATTAATTAAAAATAACCTAAAACAAATTTATCATAAACTAACCCTCTATTCACGGTATCATTCATTCAACAACCGTCATTAAGCAATTTAATAACAAAATATAAATGGAAGAAATTCAAAATACAAAAGAAATACAATACACATATTAAATACAAAAATATAATACACTTATATAAATTCTCACTCGTATATTAAATATACAAAACTAAAAATAAATTCAATTATAAAGAAACACTTTAGCCTATATTAAAAAAATAATTATAAACCAATTCGAATTTCTTTCTTAATATGAAAAAGAAAACATTTATACTCATTTATATTCTGAATTTTATCATAATTAAAACTGAAACAATTAATATTATGTATTAATATAGAACTGAATATGAAATGCTGAAGATGGATTCAAATCCCCACTAATCTACAAAATGCAATAGAATGATGGAAAATTAACCTATACCCTAGCTAATTATTTCTACACAAAACATAATATTAGAAATTCTGGAAATGGATGAAAATTATGTAAAATTCTATGTAAATTTGAAGTAAAGGCTGGAAGACAGACTGGATGAAGGTGCGAATAGAAGGCTCAAAAAGAGTCCGCATAGAGGGATGAACAGAAGGCTGAAAAGACAATCTAAACATAGGGACGAATGGCCGACCATATGGAAAATTGCATAAAAACTCAGGAAAATTACAGTTTATCAACAACAAAAATCATCTAAAGGAAAACTAAATATATGTATGTTACACTAAAATCCTGTCACCTACATGTGATAAGATCCTTAACACTTCTATTTTCCCTCAATCCCAAACTTGGAGAGGAAACAATGCTTTGGATGTCAATTTTACATAAAAAACCCTAGCACCGTTTTTTCCCTTTAGCTTATGAGCGATACCTTATGCAGCACCGCCTGAGTCTTGTTATAGATAAGTGGTGCCACCACATATGTGCTTTGTTCTTGAAGTGGTTCTTACCTACACCGCTCCGTCATAAGGGTATATAAGCGGTACCCTTGGTAAAAGGTGAAAAAAATAAACTTCACGAAGCTTCTAGATCAAGAGCTTCATGGATAGCCTTATCCCTACTCACCTAGGTCAGTTTAGCTCGAGATCCATGCTTTGGGGATCTCATGGCCACCTCACCCACCAATCTCTCAACTATTTTTATCCTTTTGAGCCCTATAGAACTAAGCTCATACCCCATGGTTGGGGGGAGAACTGAATGGTAAATTTATGCTGTTGAATTGACTGTCTGGCCTAATCCATCAGAGAGCACAAGAGAGAAAGTTGGAGCTATCGGGGATGAGATGTTTGTCTTGTGAAGGAGTTTGTTGACACTAAGGCACATGGTTGTAAGCTCTTTCATGTATTTTCTAATGCAAAGTTTATTTCCTTCCCACATATCTGTTGCACTGATCTCGCATATATGTTATTGGATTCCTTAGTCACTAGTATGAATGTGTAGGTAATTTTCTGGTAGCTTTGATGTCTTTGCATGTTTGACATGTTCTACAGGTACACAGACTCTTTATCAAAGCATCATTCCAGGTGTCTATAACATTCAGGGAGGTCTTCAACATTTTTCATTCACTCATTTGTTCTGGATCTGAACCATTAAGACTAGAGGAACAACTTCTGTCTGCAGAAGGTGCAATATTCCTGACAACAATTATGGAGCTACTATCAACTCCCATGTGGGAGAAAATGTGGTTGCAGAAAGTGGAGATCAATATCCTTCTCATGGTCCTCCCTTGGCTCAACAACCTTCTAGGGGTAATACTTCTTTCCATTATCCCATAGAAGGCCGTGTTGATGATACCAACCACCCAGATTATGGTCCCAATGCTCTGTTTTAGGATACTTCAATGGGACAGGGCATTGCTTCGTTTGGTGCTCGTCCAACCTCTTCTGAACAAATTTCACCAGCTGAAGAAGAATGTAGACAATACTAGGCATCCATTCTCCATGCACAAGACTTTGAAAAGAGAATAGATAAAATATTGGCTACACCACCACCTGTCTCGACAGTTTTTCCTTGTAATGTGGACCCTTGGCCTGCTGGATATCGTGCACTTGTTGTTTCTATGAAACCCATTGAACCTATTTTAGATAGTGTTGTGAATCTGCATAATCCAGGTCAAACCACCAACCCCACCACCTCCCATATTACGTATGTTCCAAATCCTCCCAGGTCTTCTACACCTGGGGGACAACATTCAATTCCTGTTTCATCAATACCTTCTAGTGCTGGGGGGAAACCCCTAGCATGACCTACGTTACCTGACAATGCAGTTGTATCTAGTAATGGACAAACCTTTAATATAGCGAAATCTATAGTCTATGTCCCTCCTACCTATACGAACGAAGTTAACCCCCCATCAAGTTCAGGTCATCCCTTGGGGGCACAACCTATAACTAATCAAACCTCTTGGGGGTATGGTTACCCAAAAAATCAAGTACCTATAGGAAATAACAATTACCAACCCACCCCTACAAGAATACCATATACTGGAGTTCCCTATCCTGGTAACACTTTCACTCCATCGGGGAAACCTAACTGGTTCTACATGCTAGCTATGGGAGGGATACCTATACATACTACTGGGGGTGCTAGAGGACCACCTTACAGAGGTCCTCCCCCTGGGGTGCCTAATGGTCTTGGAGGGCCTAGAGGCCTTCCTCTTGAATGGTCCTAACGAGCCTAGTGGTCTTGGGGGGTCTGGCGGATTTCCTCTTAATGGTCCTGGAGGGTCTGATGGCCTTCCCCTACTGGTTCCGGAGGCTCTAGAGGTGTCACATACCCCAATTTTGCAAAAAAAACAATTTTATATTATTTGAAGACAATATGTTAAATTTTATGCTAAGTTGAAATTGATGACTCATCAGAGTCAAGGATATTTAATGTAATTATGAATATTTTTATTATAAATAAATAAAGGTGGAGACAACAGCTTAGGAGAGTTGTTAAAAGAGTGTTTACTAGTCAAATTGGTGGAGGAGACTGGGTGGAGAGAAAACAAACATGTGGTAGCATCCTCAAACCACTTCCAATTGTTGTAGGTGGAAACTTCCCTACATTTGGGGTCATGATTCCCCAAGAAAGTGGGATCAGAGCAGGTGGTTCAATTAATGACAACTGACCCAAAAGACCTAGGCAATATTTATAAAAATTCCCATTGAAGAGAGTTGAGGCTGCTCATTCTAGAGAAGGGATCATTCAGGTGAATGTACTTCAGAGAAATTCAATGGAAGGGAATTGTGGAAAGAGTTTGAGGGGATAACTACTGAGTGATCTAGTGCAGCTTTTAAGCTGAAATATCTGACTGCTGAGTGCAAGGTGTTTTACTGAGTGATTGGACTAGTCTACTGTTTCCTTGCTCCACTAGTTCTTAGCCAAGAAGACCAGGAACAGGCTCGGGGGTCTTGAGGAAGCGTTGTTTGAGCGCTCTCCAGTAGTTTGGTAGGGAGGAACGACCTCCTAACGCTGTTGTTGTCTATCCTAATCAAGTGCTACATTATTTGTTTTACTGTGTTAGATAGATAAATATGAATCTGACTGTTAAATGAATGTTAAATGTTCAGTTTGTAAATTGTTAGAATGGAAAATAATTCTGGTCTATGTTTTTCCACACCTGGAAGGACCAGGCTGTACTCCAGCATAGATAGAGTATTTACAGTAGATTAAAAAAAAATGTTAAGAGACTGAATAGAATAGATATGATTCTGCATTTCATAGTTAGCAGAGTAATTTGTTTTAGTATGTAGGTTATTATTAAAAAGAATAATGATTTGGTTATCTATGTTTACTGTTTTAACCAGCTTATTTATGTAAATATATTGGAAAAGAAATAGCAGTAATCTAGTACAGGTAGAAGGATTAATATGTTAAGAAAATATCCTAGTAGATAGACTGTGTATTTACAGACAATAGATTATTTTTATTCAAGTTAAAATATTATGGAGGTTAACTGTGTTATGATAGGTTTATAATTCTTTGTGTTTACTTAGTAACTATTTACAATGTAGCAGAAAAATCACATTAGAGTTGCATAGTTTACTGATAGTTAAGTAAATAAACAACTACTAATTACACAATTTATTTTCAAACGATATCAGGTTAATATAGAACTAGTATTTACTATAAACAAATAGGGTTAAATTTAAAAGTACTTAGATTAAAAAGAGTAAATTGAATTACATAAATTATGCTTTATCATTTCTAAAACTCTGAGCATTTTTTCCACTGGACAGTTATTAAAGAAAAGCAATAAAATATAAATAAATAACTGGTATAAAACTAATTTTTACCTATGCAGAAACTAATTATAATTATTAGACAGGCTTATACCTGTAAATGTACAACTTCAGGGTCGAAACCCTAACCAAGTTCTTTAAATACAATAAATAAAAACATCTAAACTGCAACCAATAACTTGGATAAATATATAAATAAATATTTAGTCTACTGTAAATTGTTACAGTCCTTACTAAAAACGAATGTCTTTTTACACAACACTCAAATGATAATAACATTAATTCATCCAAATTAACAAGTAACAGAACCTAATCATTAATCAATTGAAGAACTCACATAGACAAGGGTTTCATTTCAGGAAAATCCTAGTTGTATCAATTGAATAAGTAAATCAATGTTATAAACTACACACTACGACTTTACAGTCTTATATTAACAAATAAACTATTTACAAAATATTTTAGACAGTAATTTTCTTCATTAAAAGTCAGATAGGACAAACCCTATTATACATAGAGTTACATTATTACTGTAAAAATGAGACAGAGCTCGAAGCAAAACTTAAAAAAAAAAAAACCAATGTATTGCATTGACAGGTCGAAAGGCTACAAACTTAATCAGTTTACAACACCCAGCTCAGAGCCGGTGTATCCAACATTGTGGCATGGGTTTTTAAAAACAAAACTAACATTTATTATATCAAAACCTACTTTACCGAATATCCTTTTTAAGCCAAGAAAATAATTTTACAAGTCACGGCATCAAGTGTCGGAGCCACCCTGCTATATGCAAGGGTTTAATAACAAAAACAAAACTTAAAAACTGAAGACCAAATGTCCCAAGATTGGAGGAATCAAGGTCAAGACTTCTTCCCAAGTGAAACCATTTTGTTTCTCTAAATCTATACAAGTAGGGTTTTGCCACATTATAACCGGTGCTTGCTCGTAGGACTTGATGCTAATCCAAACATGGAGAGGTTTCTTCCAACGAAGAGGCGAACTATCACTTGCAAGTGAAGACCAAATCTTAGTTAGAAGTTGAGTTTATACCTATAAATGTATTTTATTTTAAAATCTTATAACATTTGCATGACGATTTTCTTTACCTAGAAGCGAAAGACTTGGAAGTCGAGGAGGATTTGAGCCCACACTACGAGCAGCACAACGAACATCCTGAACCCTCATGTTAACTAGTAACAGAGTTGACAGAGCTTACAATACATGCTACATTGCCAACAGAATCAGGAGTAAGCCTTGGCAATAGCCACGAAAGAAAAAAACACTAAAAACGACTGACAGAGAACCACTACACGCACAGTAATGCACTACTGACAGAGAACGATTACAAACATAGAAAGTATTGCAGGTAGAAGGAAAAACTAAGTGCGAGCTATTAGACTTGCAACCCATACATTATAATGGCAACACCTCTCTTCATGCAATAATGGAGCTGGAGACAAGCTTATGCGAGCCCTCATGGCCGCAACAAACTAGATAGAACAAAGACCAAACCCTCGACAAGAATGAGAGCTAGGGTTGCATTGTGGGTTTTTAATTTATGCTTTGCATGGTGGTAAATGTTCCACGTGCCCACCAAATTATTCCAGTTCATAGTGGGTCGAGTTCTATAGTTTGCATTTCGCTGTCAGGATCAAAATTATTGTTAATAGTCTTCACAATGATCAAAATGATATTTTTTTATAAAAAGTCAAAACGTAATGTATCAATGATAAGCATAAGTCAAAACAATACTGAAGTATGAGATTGCATAGTATCATTAACCCCTTGTTTGATTTATAAGCATGAAACCTTCGTTAGTAACAAACCAAAGCTTATATGGTATCGTTAACTTTGAAAGTTGTAAACATTGAAATCTTCAATGGAAAAATAATAACTATGGAGAGATCCCTAGTAGGGTATAAACCCTTAAGTACAAGTTGATAGTTTCCATAGTAATCGTTAATTCAAATATTACATTGAAGGACTATGTTATTAGAACTAGTATTTATGTAAACACTAATGGTGAGGATTTAATTTAGAAATCAACATTATGTACATAGAAAGTATTTATACTCTAGAATAGATTATTATTTTTGTAAGAAGTCTATAGTACTAAGATAACCTTCATGGAAGTTGTAGTTATTTGGTCTCCATAAATAAATAAAGCTCCAAATGATTTCAATCAAGGCTAAATTAATCTTAGTAGTAAAGGATAGTAAAAAACTATAAGAATACATGTAGTATCACAACTATTTATAAGTGAATAAGATGATATTGTAATTTCATCACATTTTTAAGACATGAAGATGTTGGAAAAATATAAGTCACAACTTGACAATATTCATGCAGAGGATCACTTATAAATATAATGCAATTATAAGCTGATAAACTTCCTCTACTGAAGCTAAATAAAAGGTAAAGCTAAGAGCTCTGTATAAGTTTGCTTCTTGGAAGGCCTTAGGTCCGTTTCCATACTTATAAGCAGTATTATAATTTTATAAATAGCAACAAAAATAAATTTAGTTTCAATAAGAGTATTAATATACTAAATCTTGAGCTCTATTAAGGATTGGAATAGCTTAAAGTAACGGTAGGAAGAAGTTTAATCTAAGTAGTAGTCATTCTGATAATAGACAACCAATAGTGTAAAGATACTGATCATAACGACATGCATTTAAAATACTGATATAGATGCAACACAAATGAGGAGAAGGTACTTTACCTCTTAGAACCCTTGAATTCAATTAAGCAAACTTTTACTCTAGCAATATATTTTATGCTAAAAGAAGTATATCTGGATTAACGCCTTAGTAAACTCTTACTGGGTCAAAGTTTACTTGTCAAGCCTGTAAGATCTAGATTTCCAGAAAAGTTAGCAATCGCTAAGTAAGCCCCAGTTAGAAAGTAACTTCTCACCTACTTGACAAAAACAAACTATCATTATAGTTAGAAACAACTGAATGCAAATTATTTTACATCACATATCGAAATTAAAATAGTATTAATCTATATGTGTTTAAGTTATCAAATACTTTTTGTTAACTGTTTCATTCTTTCTATTAGCTGCTAGCAGTTATCTAACTGCGACCATAAACAATTTATGTGACATATTTTTTTTTTAATTTTTGTGAAAATTTGGGGTTTTGACATGTGGTATCAGAGCACAAGGTTCAAACACTAGGCCTTGATGAATCCCAACTAGCTTTTATGAAATAGTGATTTTGAATTATTATGCTGATGTATTTTCTTTTAAATGTTATTCAACAGAGAAATTGTTTCTAAAGTTTAACAAACAGGTATGGAAAGGCTGGAGGAATATGTGGAGGAGGAATCTCCATTTACTGAACCAGAAAACTTACCAAGAGACCCTATACAAGAAGATCTAACCACCAATTCCTCAGAATTGTTACAAACAGTAAAAGACCTAAAATCTGAAATGGAATCTGTAAAATGAGAGAATCAAAGGATTCTGAGGGCTCAAGAGGAGCTGAATCAGATCCTAATAGAAAGGTTTCAAACTGAGGGTAGGTGTAAAATAATTGAATCAGAAGATACAAGTCATCAACATAAATTTAAAAATATGAAACCGACTAAAAATGAAAGCAGTTTATCTTCAGAGGTGTTTGGTGATCAACATAAATTTCTTTCCACTAGTGACAGTAGTGATGACAACCATTATACTAAAAAGAGAAAATATAAACCCTATGAGGAAATTTATGGGGAATTCAAAAAGATAAAACCACCAACATTCAATGGAGAGACTGAGAAGGGGGAGGAAGCGAAATCCTGGTTATCTAGGATGAAGAAGTACTTCTAGATTTATAACTCTTCTAACCAATTAAAGGCTAGAATGGCTATCTACGATCTCTCAGGAAAGGTTGATATTTGGTGGCAGGACTTGAAGAGAGTGAAGGGAATAAAAGAGAAGAACGTAAATTGGAGTACTTTCAAGAGGTACTTTAAAAAGAAATTTCTGTCTGAGCAATACTATGAAGAGAGAGCAAAAGAATTTTATGAGCTTAAATTAGGATCAATGACTATGAAAGATCTAAACAACAAGTTTTTAAGTTTGCTTAGGTATGTGAAATACCTTGTAGATAAAAAACCAAAGGTACAATGATTCCTCAGTTGTCTACCTTATCATATTAAGGATAGGATTGAGTATGACAATCCCAATACTTTAAAAGAAGCTATGAGAAAATCCAACTTCTGTTATGAACAAAAACGGAAGAAGGAAAGCATGGCCAAGTGGAAGGCCAAGAAGAATAATAACCAGTATGATCAAAAGAAGAAATAATTTGTGCCCAACAGAAATTCTAAGAACAATAAGGCCATAAATTTTCCTAACAAGAATTTCCAAGGGAATAAGAATAATTCACCAACAATCAGAATAATTCCAAGGTTAAAGAATTTGCAAATAACCATGGTAATTACACCAAGAACTTTGAACGCAAAGAACCTATAAAATACTGGGAGTGTAATTGCCCACATTATGCCTCAGTGTGTCCTAATAGAAAAAAGACTGTCAGTAATATCCATACTATACAGGAGGAGATGACCATTGGAGAATTAGCGAGGACTATGCCCATAATCAATGCAGCCTTGGAGAATCGACAAGCAGAATATCAAACTTCCATGGTGGAAGTAGAAGGTATGATAAACCAAACCCCTATAGCTATTTTAATTGATCTAGGAGCTAGTCTCAGTTATATTTCACCTAATATGGTAGAAAAATGTAAGTTACCTGTTGAAAATTTTGAAAATTCTTGGTTGGTTCAGTTAGCCACTGGTGCTAAAAGGAAGGTAACTTGTTTTGTAAAAGAATGTGCAGTAGTTATGGATCAATTTGAAACTGTTGTAAAGCATAATGTACTAACTCTTGGTTCTTATGATTTACTGATCGGTATGGATTGGTTAGAACAACATAGGGTAATTTTAAATTGTTATGATAAAACCTTTACGCGTATAAACAGTGATGAAAAACTAGTAAGTGTAAAAGGAATCCCTAGAAAAAATACCATAAGACAGATTTCTGCTCTACAGCTTAAGAGAGTTGTTAGGAAGGGTTCTAAATGTAGTAACAATAACTGATGAGGAGAATCTAAATAAAACAGATAAATTAAAATTGGAAGACATACCAATCTTAAGAGAATATGTTGATGTATTTTCAGAAGAAATTTCGGGACTACCACCAAAAAGGGAATTGAATTTTACCATTGAGCTGGTACCTGGTGCAGTACCTAGCTCAAAGGCCCCTTATCGAATGAAAATACTTGAACTTAATGAATTAAAGTCACAATTAAAAGAACTTATTGATAAAAAGTATATTCGACCTAGTGTGTCTCCCTGGGGGGAACCTGTCATCTTCATTAAGAAAAAGGACGGAACCATGCGACTTTGCATAGATTACTGTCAGTTGAATAAGATGACTATTAAAAATAGATACCCGCATAGATGATCTATTTGATCAACTACGTGGAGCCACGGTGTTTTCGAAAATTGATTTAAGGTCTGGATATCGTCAAGTTAGGATTAAATATGAAGACATATTTAAAACAAAATTTAGAACTCGATATGGCCATTACGAGTTTGTCGTTATGCCATTTGGGATTACTAATGCCCCAGCTATTTTTATGTGTTTAATGAACAACGTTATGCATAAGTATCTAGATAAGTTTGTAGTCGTGTTTATCGATGATATATTAATCTATTCAAAAACTGAAGAAGAACACAAAGAACCTTTAAAAATTGTCTTGCAAGAGTTATGAGATCATCAACTCTTTGAAAAGTTTAGTAAATGTGACTTCTTCAAAGATAAGATTCAGTACTTAGGACATGTGGTGACTAAGGAATGGATTTCGGTAGATCTCGAAAAGATAAAGGCAATCGAAGATTGGTCGGTTCCTAAGGATGTAACTGATGTTCGATCCTTCATGGGAATTACCAGTTATTACCAGAGGTTCATTGAAGGTTTTTTAAGAATCGCGAATCCAATAACTTCTTTGTAGAAGAAAGGAAAGAAATTTGATTGGAACCAGAGATGCGAGGAAAGATTTTAAAAGTTAAAAAATTTATTAACCAGTGCACCTATTTTAAGGATAGCTTATCCAAATAAAGAATTTGTAGTGTGCACTAATGCCTGTAATAATGGTTTAGGTGGTGTTCTGACTCAAGAAGGGCATGTTATAGCTTATGATTCTAGGAAATTAAAAATTCATGAAAATAATTATGCAACTTATGATCTGGAATTAGCTACTGTTATTCATGCTATAAAGATGTGGTGTCATCACCTAATTGGTAGAAAATTTATTTTAATGATTGATAATAAAGGACTAAAGTATCTCTTAGATCAGCCTAATCTAAATGCCAGACAAGCTAGGTGGCTAGCTTTTCTAAGTGCGTATGATTTCGAAAATCAACACATTAAAGGTAAACAAAATAAAGTTGTTGATGCATTAAGTAGGAATGCAAGGCTGAATTTCACAGCAGTTATCGGCACTTATACAATAGATCTGGATGAACAACTTAAAGCAGGAATAGAACAAGATGAAATCTACCAAAATTTACAAGCTAAAACAAAAGAAAATCCAACAGAAAGCTTAAGTAAAGGGTATAGTTTGAATGCAAAAGAATTTTTACTGTACAAAGACAGAATGTATGTACCTAACGTACCTAAAGTTAAATTGTTAATTTTGGATGAAATCCATAAAAATCCATACTTAGGTCATCCAAGTTATCAAAAGACTATAACTATGTTAAGAAAAGAATATTTTTGGCCAAATATGAAGACTGAATTAGCAGAGTATATCTCTAGGTGTTTTGAATGTCAGCAGGTGAAAACTGAACATTAACACCCAGCTGGATTACTTCAGCCACTACCCATTCCTAGCTGGAAATGAGAGATAATTAGTCTCGATTTTGTTACTGGACTGCCTAGAAATCAGAATTTAAATGATTCTATCATGGCAGTGGTCGATAAGTTAAGTAAAGCAGCTCACTTTAAACCTGTTAAAACTACTTATAAAGATACAAACATAGTTGATATCTTTCTAAAACATATTTTCCGACTGCATGGAATACCAAAAGTTATAATCTCAGATAGAGATCCTAAATTTACAGGTAACTTTTGGAAATATCTGTTTAAAGGATTAAACACTACATTAAATTTTAGTACTTTGTTCCATCCTCAAACAGATGGACAAATTGAAAGAGTAAACCAAGTACTGGAAGATTTATTAAGAATGTATGTGAAAGACCAGCCAGGTAAATGGGAGGATTATTTGTATCTGGTAGAATTTTCTTATAATAATAATTATCAGGCATTAGCCAGATTTAGTCCTTTCGAAATCTTGTATGGAAGGAAATGTAATACTCCTATCTCTTGGAGTAATCCGGTGGATAGATTAGTATTAGGTCCTGAACTATTAAAGGAAATGGAAGAAATTGTAAAGCAGGTACAAGGTAATCTGAAAGTTGTGCATGATCGACAGAAAATTCAAGTAGACCTTAAAATAACTCCAAAGGAGTTTCAGGTAGGTAAACATGTGTTCATCAAGGTGAGGCCCAAAAATATCTCTCTGAGATTGGGAAGTTGTGCAAAACTAGCACCTTGTTACTGTGGTCCATTTGAAATACTGTCCAGGATTGGACAAGTAGCTTATCAATTAGCATTACCACCAAATTTAAGAGTACATAATGTTTTTCACATTTCTGTATTAAATAAATATGTTTATAATGCTACTCATGTTGTTAACTGGAATGATGTATAGGTGGAACTAGAAGGATATTTTCTAGTGGAACCGGAATGTATCCTCGGGCGGAGGGAGATCACACTTCGGAACTACACCATTGGACAAGTGAAGGTGCAATGGAAGCACCTTAGTCCAGAGGAAGCCACCTAGGAATTGGAAAATAATATGTGAGATGCATATCCAATTCTGTTCCAGGGGAATTCTGAGGATGAAGAATAAATAACACCGAGGACGATGTTATGTTCTAAGGGGGTGTGTATGTCACATGCCCCAATTTTGCAAAAAAAGCAATTTTATATTACTTGATATTACTTGAAGACAATATGTTAAATTTTATGCTAAGTTGAAATTGATGACTCATCAGAGTCAAGGATATTTAATGTAATTCTAAATATTTTTATTATAAATAAATAAAGGTGGAGACAACAGCTTAGGAGAGCTGTTGAAAGAGTGTTTACTGGTCAAATTGGTGGAGTAGACTAGGTGGAGAGAAAACAGACATGTGGCAGCATCCTCAAACCACTTCTAACTGTTGCAGGTGGAAACCTCCCTACATTTGGGGTCATGATTCCCCAAGAAAGTGGGATCATAGCAGGTGGCTCAATTAATGACAACTGACCCAAAAGACCTAGGAAATATTTATAAAAAATCCCATTGAAGAGAGCTGAGGCTGCTCATTCTAGAGAAGGGATCATTCAAGTGAATGTACTTTAGAGAAATTCAATGGAAGGGAATTGTGGAAAGAGTTTGAGGGGATAACTGCTGAGTGATCTAGTGCAGCTTTTAAGCTGAAAGATCTTACTACTGAGTGCAGGGTGTTTTACTGAGTCATTGGACTAGTCTACTGTTTTCTTGCTCCACCAGTTCTCAGCCAAGAAGACTAGGAACAGGCTCGGGGGTCCTAAGGAAGCATTGTTTGAGTGCTCTCCAGGAGTTTGGTAGGGAGGAACGACCTCCTAACATTGTTGTTGTCTATCCTAATTAGGTTCTACATTATTTGGTTTACTATGTTAGATAGTAAATCTGAATCTGACTGTTAAATGAATATTAAATGTTTAGTTTGTAAATTGTTAGAATGGAAAATAATTCCAGTCTGTGTTTCTCCACACCTGGAAGGACCAGGTCGTACTCCAGCACAGATAGAGTATTTATAGTAGATACAAAAAAATATGTTAAGAGACTGAATAGAATAGATATGATTCTGCATTTCGTATTTAGCAAAGTAATTTGTTTTAGTATGTAGGTTATTATTAAAAATAATAATGATTTGGTTATCTATGTTTACTGTTTTAACTAGCTTATTTATGTAAATATATTGGAAAAGAAATAGCAGTAATCTAGTACAGGTAGAAGGATTAATATGTCAAGAAAATATCCTAGTAGATAGACTGTGTATTTACAGACAATAGATTATTTTTATTCAAGTTAAAATATTATGGAGGTTAACTGTGTTATGATAGGTTTATAATTCTCTGTGTTTACTTAGTAACTATTTACAATGCAACAGAAAAATCACATTAGAGTTGCATAGTTTACTTATAGTTAAGTAAATAAACAACTACTAATTACATAGTTTATTTTCAAACAATATCAGGTTAATATAGAACTAGTATTTACCATAAACAAATAGGGTTAAATTTAAAAGTACTTAGATTAAAAAGAGTAAACCGAATTACAGAAATTATGCTTTATCATTTCTAAGACTCTGAGCATTTTTTCCACTAGACAGTTATTAAAGAAAAGAAATAAAATATAAATAAATAACTGGTATAAAACTAATTTTTACCTATGCAGAAACTAATTATAATTATTAGACAGGCTTATACCTGTAAATGTACAACTTCAGGGTCGAAACCCTAACCAAGTTCTTTAAATACAATAAATAAAAACATCTACGCTGCAACCAATAACTTGGATAAATATTTAAATAAATATTTAGTTTACTGTAAATTGTTACAGTCATTACTGAAAATGAATGTCTTTTTACTCAACACACAAATGATAATAACATTAATTCATCCAAATTAACAAGTAATAGAACCTAATCATTAATCAATTGAAGAACTCACATAGACAAGGGTTTCATTTCAGGAAAACCCTAGTTGTATCAACTGAATAAGTAAATCAATATTATAAACTACACACTACAACTTTACAGTCTTATATTAACAAATAAACTATTTACAAAATATTTTAGACAGTAATGTTCTTCATTAACAGTCGGATAGGACAAACCGTATTGTACACAAAGTTACATTATTACTGTAAAAATGAGATAGAGCTCAAAGCAAAACCTTTAAAAAAAAAAGCCCAATGTATTGCATTGACAGGCCGAAAGGCTACAAACTTAATCAGTTTACAACACCCATCTTAGAGCTAGTGTATCCAACATCGTGGCATGGGTTTAAAAATAAAAAACTAACATTCATTATATCAAAACCTACTTTACTGAATGTCCTTTTTAAGGCAAGAAAAGAGTTTTACAAGTCACGACATCAAATGCCGTAGCCACCCTGCTATACGCAAGGGTTTAATAGCAAAAGAAAAACTTAAAAACTGAAGACCAAATGTCCCAAGATTTGAGGAATCGAGGTCGAGACTTCTTCCCAAGTGAAACCATTTTGTTTCCCTAAATCTGTACAAGTATGGTTTTGCCACATTATAACCGAGGCTTACCCGTAGGACTTGATGCCAATCCAAACATGGAGAGGTTTCTTCCAACGAAGAGGCGAACTATCACCTGCAAGTGAAGACCAAATATTCGTTAAAATTTGAGTTTATAACTGTAACTGTATTTTATTTTAAAATCTTATAACATTTGCAAGACGATTTCTTTGCTTGGAAGCAAAAGACTTGGAAGCCGAGGAGGATTTAATCCCACACTACGAGTAGCACAACAAACAGCTCAAACCCTCATGTTCACTAGTAACAGAGTTGACAGAGCTTACAGTACATGCTACACTGCCGACGAAATCAAGAGTAAGCCTTGGCAACAGCCACGAAAGAAAACAACACCGAAAACAACTGACAAAGAACCACTACACGCACAGTAACACAGTAATGACAGAGAACGATTACAAAAACAACAAGTATTGCAGGTAGAAGGAAAAAACAAGTTCGAGCTGTGAGACTTGCAACCCATACATTAGAATGGAAACACCTCTCTTCACGCAATAATGGAGTTGGAGACAAGCTTATGTGAGCCCTCATGGCTGCAGCAAACCATATAGAACAAAGACCAAACCCTCGACAAGAATGAGAGCTAGGGTTGCATTGTGGGTTTTTAAGTTATGCTTTGCATGGTGGTAAACGTTCCATATGCCCACCAAATTATTCCAGTTCACAGTGGGTTGAGTTCTATAGTCTGCATTTTGTTGTCGGGATCAAAATTATTGTTAATAATCTTCACAATGATCACAATGATAATTTTTTATACAAAGTCAAAACGTAATGTATCAATGATAAGCATAAGTCAAAAAAATGCTGAAGTATGAGATTGTATAGTATTATTAACCCCTTGTTTTATTTATAAGCATGAAACCTTAGTTAGTAACGAACCAAAGCTTATATGGTATCGTTAACTTTGAAATTTGTAAACATTGAAATCTTCAATGGAAAAATAATAACTATGGAGAGATCCCTAGTAGGGTATAAACCCTTAAGTACAAGTTGATAGTTTCCATAGTAATCGTTAATTCAAAGATTACATTGAAGGACTATGTTATTAAAACTAGTCTTTATGTAAGCACTAATGGTGAGGATTTAATTTAGAAATCAACATTATGTACATAGAAAGTATCTATACTCTAGAATAGATTCTTATTTTTGTAATAAGTCCATAGTACTAAGATAACCTTCATGGAAGTTGTAGTTATTTGGTCTCCATAAATAAATAAAGCTCCAAATGATTTCAATCAAGGCTAAATTAGTCTTAGTAGTAAAGGATAGTAAAATTATATAAGGATACATGTGGTATCACAACTATTTATAAGTGAATAAGATGATATTGTAATTTCATCACATTTTTAAGACATAAATAAGTTGGAAAAATATAAGTCACAACTTGACGATATTCATGCAGAGGATCACTTATAAATATAATGCAATTATAAGC
This sequence comes from Pseudotsuga menziesii, assembly GCA_001517045.1. Taxonomy (NCBI): domain Eukaryota; kingdom Viridiplantae; phylum Streptophyta; class Pinopsida; order Pinales; family Pinaceae; genus Pseudotsuga; species Pseudotsuga menziesii. Next base: position 183,535 of record LPNX011058451.1, on the reverse strand, counting down.
TGATAAACTTCCTCTACTGAAGCTAAATAAAAGGTAAAGCTAAGAGCTCTGTATAAGTTTTCTTCTTGGAAGGCCTTAGGTCTATTTCCATACTTATAAGCAATATTATAATTTTATAAATAGCAATAGCAATAAACTTTAGTTTCAGAAAGAGTATTAATATACTAAATCATGAGCTCTATTAAGGAATGGAATAGCTTAAAGTAATGGTAGGAAGAAGTTTAATCTAAGTAGCAGTCACTCTGATAATAGACAACCAATAGTGTAAAGATACTGGTCATAACGACATGCATTTAAAATACTAATATAGATGCAACAAAAATGAGGAGAAGGTACTTTACCTCTTAGAACCCTTGAATTCAATTAAGCAAACTTTTACTCTAGCAATATAGTTTATGCTAAAAGAAGTATATCTCGATTAACGCCTTAATAAACTCTTACTGGGTCAAAGTTTACCTGTCAATCCTGTAAGATCCAGATTTCCAGAAAAGTTAGCAATCGCTAAGTAAGCCCCAGTTAGAAAGTAACTTCTCACCTACTTGACAAAAACAAACTATCAGTATAGTTAGATAAAACTGAATGCAGATTATTTTACATCACATATCGAAATTAAAATAGTATTAATCTATATGTGTTTAAGTTATCAACTATTTTTGTTAACTATTTCATTCTTTCTATTAGCTTCTAGCAGTTATCCAACTGCAACCATAAACAGTTTATGTGACATCAAAATTTTTTAATTTTTGTGAAAATTTAAGGTTTTGATAGGAGGTTTTCCTCCTAGGGGCCCTGGAAGGTCTGGTGGTCCTCCTCCTAGTGTTCTTGGTGGTCCCGATGGTCCTGGTGGTACTGGTAGTCTTGGAGACCCTAGTGGTCCTCGTCCTGGAGGCCCTGTTGGTCCTAACGGTCCTGATCCTGGAAATTAACCCCATGTGGGTGGATCTTTAGGAGGTTCATCGTCACAATAGCCGTATCAACAACTTGTATATCAGTCTACTTATGGTTCTACTGGTGGTTACATGCCTTATCAATACTACCAATACGTAGAACCTAATCACCAGTTACCTTTCCTAGAAACCTTGGACTTTTCTGATTTGTGCAAGTTGATTAATGATCCCATTCGACATCACCCCTCGTGGCCTACCATTTTGGTAAAGTTACCATCGAACATTCTGAAATTCAATGGAAAGCAGGGAGATGATCCAAAAAACCATGTCATGACATTCCATTTGTGGTGTTCCTCGAACTCCCTAATGGATGATTCAGTTAGTTTAAGACTCTTCTAGTGAACAATGACCGGTACGGCTGCGAAATGGTACATTGAACTTCCACAACATTCGTTTGTGGATTTTGGTTCTTTGGCAACTGTCTTTATTACACACTTTCAACTTCCTATCATCTATGAAACGGGTACATATCTCTTAACTTCTCTACATCAGAACACCTCCACGCACATATCATACCATATCCATGAGTGGAGAAGGTGGGGAAGACTTATCAAAGCTCCTATCCTTGATAAATTACTAGTTGATTGGTTTACTAAATCTTTGTTGCCTCTAATCGCCCGAGATGTGGCTATGGGCAGTGCCGTTACCGAAGAGCAAGCTATTAGTCGATCCCAATATCTAGACTTGGTATATTCCCAGTCCATAACACTGTATGACTTGATCCCTCATGCTCCTTTCCCAAGCATTGATCCTACCAAGCCACCAGCAAAAACCCCTATTGACGGGATTGTTGGTTCAATCCAGTCCCTGTCGACAGCAAAACCTGCCAAGAAAACCCATACTCCCACTCCTGCTTCTTCATCTCCCAAGGTTTCTGCCGAGGTAATTTCAATTCAGAGTACACAAACACCCGACAACAATAAAAATAAAGGTAAAGAGAAAAACAAAAAAACTTGGAAACCCGCAGGATAATCCAAAACCAACCACCAATGAGAATGATAAAGGGAAAAGAAAAGAAAAATATCCATGTCTGCTATGTGGAGGTGACCACTTCACGAAAGAGTGTCCTTGTCATGAAGAAATCAATCAATTTCTAAAAACTAATCCTATGCCAACAGTTCTCACTGCTCCTTTCCCTTCTCAACAACAGCTGATAGACCACATGTGTAATCAGGGAAATTCTAGTTCTTTAGAGGAAGTTCACATGATGTCCTTGGACACTATTAATTTACAAACTCAAAGTCAGAGTTATGACAAACCCACAGACAAGAAAGAAGACAATTCTTCTTCAAGAAAAGCTCCCTCTACTAGTTCTCCTGAATCCTCGTCTACTGGTACCCTAACCATCGAGAAACCTAATCTCGACATGGTTTTGTGCCCACCCAAGAGTAATCTTAGGAAGGATGTTTTTAATCCTAATGCCTGAGCTACTCAATTTTATAATGTAGTTGAAGATCTTTCTTAGGCACCATGCGCAATGCCTACCTTAGAAGTACGCCAAAGTTGTCCTATGCAACGCAAAAACTTGTTAACCGCGTTAGGAGCTTTAGACCCGGACAACACTAATTTGATTCACTTTAATGTCGAGAACTATAAGTCTAGGCTACCTCACAAACTTGCTTTCCAAATCATAATGAAAGTAGTCATGAAAAAGGTCTTTAGAACTGTCCTAGACGAAGGAGCTTTAACTTCGGTTTTGTCCCTATCTTGTTGGAAAGCTATTGGTTCTCCCGAGCTTGTAACATCACCAATGACTCTGAAAGCCTTTGATGGACGAGGTTTCCAGCCCCATGGTCTCATACCAGCCCGTTCAGTCAATCTTGGGGAAAAAAACATTTCCATTCAAGTGGACATAGTGGATGCCCCGTTAGACTACAATCTCCTATTATGAAGAAATTGGTTTTATGCCATGACTGCTGTTGCTTCGACGGTATTTTGAACCGTCCAGTTTCCGCATCTAGGGAGGATTGTAGCCACTGATCAGCTCGATTTTTGTACGCCGAACATTACCATCCCCATGAATAATAACATCCCTATGTTAGGCTAGTCCCCTCCTCCTTACTAGTCGATTGGGGTAGGCATGCTGAAGGATTCTTTCGTTATGGGGATTTTTCCATAAAACCCTCCTAACACAGAAACGATGACGATAAATATGATTTCTTCATTTAATTATGATCCAAAGGGAAAACAAATTGTTGAGTCCACCTCATTGAGTTCGCATGAAGCAATGTACAATGTTATCCAAACCCTTTTTGATGACCACACTAATGACCTTCATCTGGTAGCTTCGGACCCTTACCATCTTCTCTACTGGTTAGAACCCTCTCTTCCTACTCTGGATTATCTCTCCTAGACTTTTCCCTCTAACGAGTCCATTATGGATATCATGAGTACGAATGAGTCTATATGGGAGGATCATCACCATAGATCCTCGTTCCTCCCCAACACCAGTTCGATAGACCATGATTTTGCATCCCTTTTTACTACTGATATTGTCAAAACCCCTCAAACTCCTATATTGTTGCAAAACACAGAGTTTGAAGGAAATCTATGCAACATTACTCAAACAAATCCAATTGACATATCAGCTAATCCTAGCACCCTTAATCATGTTCATGTTGGGAAGAACTACTCAGCAGAAGAATCTGAAGCATATAGAGCACTTTTCAAATAATTTCAAGATGTCTTTGCCTGGTCCTACAAAGAAATGCCCGGGATAGACCCATCCATTGTGGTTCACAAAATAAAAACCTATCCCACTGCAAAACCTGTCATGAAAAAACTGAGACAAGTCCATCCACGAAAAGTCGTATCTATCAAAGCTAAAATAGAAAAGCTTCTAAAAGTAAGGTTTATTTATCCCATACCCCTGACGGAATGGGTATTGAACGTCATCCCTTTCAATAAAAAATAGGGTGCCATTAGAGTTTGCATCGATTTTAGAGATTTGAACAAAGCTTGTCCCAAAAACAACTTTCCCACTCTACATATCGTCTAGATTATCGAAAATTGTGCCAAAAGTGTCATCTTCTCGTTTATGGATGGTTTTTCAGGCTATAACCAGATTGAGATATTACCCGTCGATCAGAACAAGACAACATTTATTTTCCCATGGGGAACCTTTGCATATAGGAAGTTACCATTTGGCCTAAAAAATGCTGGATCCACTTTCTAGCGCGCTATGTCCTATGCTTTTTGTGATATCAAACATATTGTAGAATCGTACCTTGATGACCTCCTAGCTCATTCACAGCAATGGGAGGACCATCCTAGTCATCTTAGAGACATTTTCTTGAGATGTCATCATTATAACATACGGCTCAATCCTCATAAATGTGTTTTTTGCACTGACATGGGATGTATGTTAGGTTTTGTGGTTTCTAAGGATGGCATCCGGATAGATCCATTGAAAATTGCCACTATTCTAGCCCTACCAGCCCCAACCAACCTTCTAGAACTCCAAAGTTTGCAAGGGAAGGAAAACTTTCTCCACCATTTTGTTTGCAATTTTGCAGAGAAAACATACGACTATACGCATCTCCTCAAGAAGGACACTTCGTTCTTTTGGGATGAACAAGCCCAATGGGCCTTTGATAATATTAAACACGCTCTGACTCACTCACCTATGATACATCCCTCGTATTATTCAAAGTATTTTCTATTATACATTGCTTCCTCCACTACTACCATCGCTTTGGTTTTGGTGCAGGAGAATCCTGATGGTCAGAAGCACGTGATATACTATGCTAGTAAGAATCTCATGGATTCCAAAACTCGATACTCACATGTGGAGAAATTAGCATTGGCCACGGTCATTGCTGTACAAAAATTTCGTCATTACATTTTTCTTTGCACAACCACCGTATTGGCAGACCAGAACCTTATGTATTACATCTTGAATTGTGAGGTGCTTGGGGGAAAATATTCTCAATGGATAGTCATACTACAGGAGTTTGATCTAGAATTTTCCAAAGCTACATCAAAGAAATACTTGGTCTTTGCTGAGCTAATGTGTGATCTTCCCTGTGCTTTGATGAAATCTGAGCCCAGTGATTCATTCCTAGATGAATTCATGTTCCTGATAAGCACTTCTAACCCATGGTATGGAGATTTAATCATTTATCTCTAGAAACAAATATTTCAGCCCACTCTATCTCATGACGATCGTTGTCGTATCTATCACCATGCAAAATACTACCTCATATTGAATGACACTTTGTATAGATGCAGTATTGATTCCATTCTTCGGTGATGCCTTACCCATGAGGAAGTTGAACAAGTTTTGAATGACTTCCACTCTGGAGCATGTGGCAGTCATCTATTTGGGATGGCTACAGCCTAGAAAATCCTTTGCGCTGGCTATTTCTGGCCCTCAATCTTTAAAGATTGTCATGAGGCTGTTAAGAAATTCCCACCCTGCCAACATTTCTATCTAAAAAAGTGCACCCACCTTGCTCCATTACACCCCGTCATTTCCATTGTCCCTTTCGCAAAATGGGGGATCGATTACATGCATTGTAAGCCTACCTCAGCTGGGGGGCATCGTTACATTATCATAGCCGTTGATTATTTTACGAAATGGGCTGAGGCTATGCCTACATATGTAGAGGACGATAAGACTTCCACTCTCTTCCTATTCAATCATGTGATATCAAGATTCAGAGTCCCATAGTCCATAGTTACGGATCACAGATCACATTTCCGCAATCAAATGATGGAGGAATTAAGTGCCAAGCTACGTTTTCGTCATGAAAACTCAATGCCCTATTATCCACAACCTAATGGTCAAGTCGAGGCCATTAACAGAGTTTTAAAAACAATGCCGCATCGGATGGTTGGATACCATAAATCCAACTAGCACCATATCCTCTTCTCCGCTCTTTGGGCTTATAGGACTTTGGTAAAAAAAACTACTAGTTTTACACCCTTTCATCTTGTTTATGGACTAGAATCTGTCTTTCCTATTCAATGTCAAATTCCATCCTTGAAACTTGTTGTTGAACTTCTCCCAGACACTTCCACAGAGGAAGAAATATTTCTCTACTTGAACAACCTTGACGAAACTAGAAGAGATGCTGCCTTAGCCAATGAGGCACACAAGAAATACGTCAAGGCACAATATGACAAGTCTGTCCAACCTCGTGCCTTTAATGAAGGTGACCTAGTTTTAACCTATGATCAAAGACATGAAAAACCAGGGAAAGGGAAGTTCAAATCCATATGGTACGGTCCCTTCATTGTTTCCAAAGTTCTAGAAAAAGGGGCCTATGAACTCGTGCACTATGATGGAATCCCCTTAGGACAACCTCGCAATGGGTTGTACCTGAAGAGGTACTATGCCTAGATATTTCTTGTATATTTCCTTGTATATATGTATATTTCTTGAATTTTTAGCGTGCTTAAGTATTTTCAATATGGTTTTGAGTTTAGTGTCCAAATTTGTTTATACCATGTTTTGGTCATGCAAAGAAGATGGATTTCTATGGCTTCGCTGATGGTGCTTGCCACCACACCTTGAACCTTGCCTTAGATGCTTGGGTTCTCTATTCCCTAGCTCATGATTTGGTTAGTTCAGGAGTGATTTGTATTGGTCCAGCTACCAACAATATCGCCGAGTATCAAGCAATCATAGGTCTTTTGACTGAAGCTTCCTCCCAAGACGTTTGTAACTTGGTAGTTTTTATGGACTCACAACTAGTGGTTTGCCATTTAAATCATGTCTACAGCATCAAGAATCTCATGCTTCTCTGTCTCTTCTGGAGGGTATGTTTATTGAAAAGGTCATTTGAAGCTATTACTTATAGGCATATCCCTAGGGAAGACAATATAGTTGCTGACTCATTGGAAAATTACATCCTAGACTAGCATATTGCCCATTCATGAAATGAAAATCAAACACGGTTCGCTGTAAATAAATTGTAAAAAGACACATAAAACTCATGTAAATACACTTTCCATTTGATACATATAAACACCAAAAGAAAAAGTCTGTATATATATATATAATTGTTTTACAAAAATAGGTCACGAGACCTCATCTGAAGCACTTAGGATTTCAGGAAAAACATCATCATACAAAATCTTGAAGCTATATATCAGCTTTCAGTAATACATCATGTGGCCTATCATCTAGTGGTGCTCATTGTAACACATGACAGCCTGGGCTACTCTGCGTAGCAGTCTACTGAAATGACCTGGTACTCCTACAGTGGGCCTTTGATACCTTAGGGGGAGGTCATCAATCGACGCATCTGGTATGTCTATATTTAACCTCTCTAGGTTCTCCTCTAGTTCCCCCATCATGTCATCACCCTGTGGAAAAAAATGAGCTCCTGCTCGCCTGTCCAGTGGGGAACATCCCCCAGGTCGTGCTGCTCCAACATCTGCATGAAAACATTTAAGTCTCATTACTACACATAAAAAATATATATAAAATGTTAAAACATAAAAACACAACTTCCATTTTAGGGTTTTGTTTCTCACCAATGTCGCCCCACTGTGCACCAGGTGGAAGTGGTAGATCAAGTTCACCCTTGAAATCAATACCTACGTATGTGTAGTCCTCAACCATGAGGAGTTGGTCTCTCAGCCATCGGAAAAATGGGTCTCCAAACTTCACCCTACCCCTTCCTGCTCTTGTGCGGGCCATGATCTAAACCCACCTTATCATGCGAGGGTCTCTTGCCCTCAATTCTCTGAATACTACCTAGGGTCTCAGTTTGGGGACCTTCTCAAAAAAGAAACATGCTAAAATGGATCTGAAACCAAACTGCTTCAACTCTCCTTGCGGACACTTGGTCAGTTGGTCTTTGAAAACTGGTAGTAATGCCTCCACCTAGTTGAAGACTATGGGTGCCATAGCCTCTATAGTATAGGGCATGTGCACTCTAGAATCCTGATGAGCCCCTTGGCTCCCTGTTAACCTCTGCATGGTAAATAAGATCATGCAAAGAGGGACATCCACCACCGCTTTGATGGGAATTTTCTTCCCTCATGTTCTAGTCCTTGGAATGTAGTGGTGATTTATTAATTCCTAGGTGGTGATGTCCCCTCCACGGGAACGGGTCAACGAGATAGGAGCACCCTGTCTCGATAAGCCTGTCAAGAACTAGATGTCTTCTACTTCAAATGTCAACACATGAGCTCCCACCTCAAAGTATTGTTGCTCCAAATTCCACATGTGGAGAATATGTTCCAGTAAATGCTCATGTGACACCATACTAGGAGTGCGGAAGAATTTCAAAAGGCCACAGTTCCTCAACGCGGCTATACATCCCGCGTTTCTTTCAGCAAAAGCATCATCATCATCATGCTGCCTTTCTTTCCAGATAACCATTTTTTACCGATGGAAACCTGCCAAAAAAATCATAAGGCTAATTAGAAACATAATTAACCTTTCAAATCATAAAAAAATCATCCATTTTTTCCTTGCCCACATGTTTTTCTTTACCCGCGGTTGGCACCGCTTGAGCAAAGAATATTTGGCGCATTTCATGTGGGGTACCGCTTATCCTGCAAGGGATAAGAGCGGTGCCCATATTTAAGGTTTTAGGGATTGCTCAAGCTGCCCAAAACTTCCCCAAAAATAAAAAAATGAAGACATGAAATGGAAATAGTGAGGTTCAAGCTCTTACTTGGCTCTGACAAAGCGTAAATTGGATGGTAGATGCACTCGAAATCTCCAACTAAAAATATGGCTCAGAAAATTCTCCAGGGGCTTTCCACTGTTGGTAAATGGTAAAATGTTTTGTTTTTTACTATTTGGATGACTTTTATAAACATTTTTGGGTTTGGCGTATCATAGTTTTGTTTTAAAACCATTTATTACAAGAAAAATATTAGTCATGATCCTTTATTGTCATTTATTGAGGAGTTTAACGGTTGTTTTTCAAGTCATTGTAGGAATAAGAGCGGTAGCAGTAAAAGTTTTGGGGAGTTTGTTTTTGTCTTTTTCGTACTACCATAAAACAGAAAATGTCTTTGAGCATTTATTGTGACACTTTGGTCATGCTATCAAAACTTAACATCAAAGGTCCAAGTCCTTTTCTGATTCTTTTCAGACTCCTAAAATACCTCATCATGAAAAGAGACCTAATGGAGTCCTCTTTAAACTCTTTTCAGGCTCCTTAAATACAAAAAGATTGTCGAGCGATCTTGTCTTCTTCACGCTCGTTAAAGTACTTGAAGAGTCGTTCGTCTGACGGTAGGTTATCACTTTTTCGGTTCAGATGAACTATTTACGAAAAAGGACCCTTTGGAGTCTTCTTTAGTTGTCATTCAGACTCTCTAGACATGAATGATATCGAGTTAAATTTCATTGGACTCATTAAATTAAACATTGAGAGACCATCTTTTGGGAATGAACCCCTCCTCTCTCAGGTTCATAAAACATATGTGTTTGGACTTGTCTTCAGACGAGCTACGACGAGTGTTTGTTACCCTCTTTGGACTCATAAAAACAAAAAGAGGCACTCATCAGTCATGATGGGTAAATTAAGGGAAGGGAATCATCCGTTTTGCAAATAAGTGGTAGTTTGTCGTTACCTTTGAACATGGCACTTGTCTGCATCTCATTCAGTCAATTAGGTATTCAGATGGCTTGCAATTTGATCCACTTTCATGAGTCATGTCACTCCTTTGAGTCTTCTTGAAAAAATGCATTGTCTTCTGTCATATCATGTATTTGTCTGGTCTAGTCAATGCTGCCAAGTTTATAAGTCGTGCCGTCCGATGTTCAAAGGGAAGTTGAAAAAGTTTACCTCTGTAGTCAAAACAGCCTCTGTGTAAGTACTTTTGAGTCAGTCTTATGGTTACCTCATTCACATGATTCCAGAACTTTGTTCCGATTTTTGTGTCATTGATGTGGGATTCATCATGGCCCTCCTTCGATGAGACTATTCCTGTCGACATCAGCTCATCATTCGGGAAATAGTCTTAGAAACAAGTTTAGTACCTTGAGATCTATATGCCTCAATGATAGATTATCTCGCTCTCGACATAGGTTCACATCATTGACCTTTTATCGATAGAGTCGAATGGGTGTTCGACATCAAGAAATCTATTAACACTCAATAGATTGTACTAGGGTACCTTGGGAATCATTGACATTAATGGTGATCTCTCTCGGACTTGTTAACGGTTCACATCATTGGCCGGTAATCAAGTGGTTTCTACCATGTTCAACTTCAGAACATTGTAATCACATGGATAGAATCGTACTTTGTGGATGACGAGATGAAGACCCTGGGTACTTGTTTAGCACTCATTGATTTCTCCAAGTTGCAATGGATTTTTGTATGTCAAGCATGGATCCAAATTTGTATGGTCATGGCTATGCTCAAATTTTCGTTTGTACGACATAGATATACATTGTATGTCTGGTAACTATGTCCAAGTTTGAGTCCTCTATCACATGGATCTATGCTATATTCTAGTAGCCATGGTTGTTTATTCCTCTCATGGATCTGCCTTGTAATGGTTTGTAGCCATGAGTTGGTTACATTTATTTATGAGTCAAAAATATTGATTTATTGCAGATTCCTACTTGATGACACTCTCTGATCAAGCTAACTCTTACCTTGAAGTGATAACTTGTTCTCTCAAAGCTCTCACCTATCATATCCCTCTAGCCTCATTCTTTGGGGGGCATTCTGTTACACCAAAATCCTGTCACCTACATGTGATAAGATCCTTAACACTTCTATTTTCCCTCAATCCCAAACTTGAAGTGGAAATAGTGCTCTGGATGTCAATTTTACATAAAAAACCCTAGCACCGCTTTTTCCCTTTACCTTATGAGCGGTACCTTATGCAGCATTTCCTGAGTTCTGTTATAGATAAGCAGTGCCACCGCATATGTGCTTTTTTTTAAAGCGGTTCTTACCTACATCGCTCTGTCATAAGGGTATATAAGCGGTACCCTTGGTAAAAGGTGAAAAAAAGAAGCTTCACGAAGCTTCTAGATCAAGAGCTTCGTGGATAGCCTTATCCCTACTCACCTGGGTTAGTTTAGCTCGAGATCCATGCTTTGGGGATCTCATGGCCACCTCACCCACCAATATCTCAACCATTTTTATCCCTTTGAGCCCTATAAGACTAAGCTCATACCCCGTGGTTGGGGGGAGAACTAAATGGTAAAGTTATGCTGTTGAATTGACTGTCTGGCCTAATCCACCAGAGAGCACAAGAGAGCAAGTTGGAGCTATTGGGGATGAGATGTTTGTCTTGTGAAGGAGTTTGCTGACACTAAGGCACATGGTTGTGTTGCCGCCTTTTCACACACCTGGATCACGTGGCATAAATCTTCAAGCCACTCGGTGTGTCCTTGGGGGCAAGTCTCGAGTCAAGGTTGTCACCTTGTTCTTGACTCCTCCGTTTAGGCTCAACTCCTAACGAAGCCAAGGGGGGTAGACCCTATTAAGTTATTAAGG
>LPNX011058451.1:92586-163882 GCA_001517045.1 Pseudotsuga menziesii | reverse complement strand
ATGTGATATGATACAAGAAGCACTTCCAGAAGTACTTCCAAAGGTCTCTTGAAGTCCGAACAAGTTATCCTTGTCCAGTTCACCAGGATCACTTGATAAAAACCAGGACAATTGAGCATGAAAATGGCATAATGGTGCTGCAATAGGAGTGGCAGCTCAGTATAATCAATAAAATAATGAGTAATACAATACAATGATCATGCAAGGTGAATGAATGCTAAGACAATTCAAATTCCCAAGGAGGTCATTCAGATTGAATGAATGGGTGTAGCTTAACTGAATGTCAGCCACAATAAACACACGTAGTTAAGCTGAGTTGTGGAGGTGACTCCATTTCATTTAATGATTATTTTTATTAATATTTATGAACTGGAGACAACTAGGGTGCCTCCAACCACTTCTGATGACCATTTTGACTTTAGTTAAACTCATTGGGGCTCATTGGAGTTAATTATTTTCTACCACTTATTGATTAGCATGCAGTGACATGTGTCTGAGCTACTTTTAGTTAGACTCAGTCATCCATTGCACTCCAATACAGTTAGGGCTCTGTTGAGTCAATCACGACTTGATCAGTGGGTTAACTAAGTGTGTTTACTATGGCTGGCATTCAGTTTAGCTACACCCATTTATTCAATTCGAATGACCTCCTTTGGAATTTGAATTTTCTTGGAATTCATGCACCTTGCATGATCATTGTATTGTATTAATCATTATTTTATTGATTATATAGAGCTGCTACTCCTATTGCAGCACCATTATGCCATTTTCATGCTTAATTGTCTGAATTCTCTTATGAGACTATGTTTTAGTCCCTAGATTACTATGATATATTAATATCCTACAGTGCGGTGACTACTTTAATAGCCAATTTCACTCCAATCTCTTGGAATTCCTCTAAATGGGTGCTGCTCTTGTGATGTCGTTCTTGTTCCTTGGTGACTCTTTGCTATATTTCTCGTATCCCAGTGGACCATGTAAGCTGAATCATAAGTGGCATTGTCCTTAATGTCGTCTTCAATGCCATCAACTACCTGTCGTATTCTCGTACTTGCATAGTCAGTTGGTCTAACTACTCATCCTGGATGACACTGCCCAAAAATTGTGTCGTTTCCTCTGAGATCTTCTTTGCTTCCTACCCCATTACTTCAAACTGAGCTGCAACTGCTTCAATGGAATCCTTACACTCTGCAATCTGCTATCGTGGTGTGTCTGGGTAGACCATAGAACTGAGGACATTTTTGGACAGTTGGAGCTGGAAAATGACCTCCCCCAGTCATTTGGATTTGGTGATGACATCAATTTTTTCTATGTTTTCGTAAGCATGTTGACATGCCTCGTCAACCACCGCTTTGACCTTGACCCTCCCCGCAATCAGCTACGCATTCTCGAGAATTAGGTGGCTGGTCTGCTTCTTCAGATCAACAATCTCTTCAATAGTTTTTTTCATCAGTTCTTCCCATGTCTTCTTCAATTCTGCAACCTCTTGTGCCTTTACTGCTGCTAACTTTTCCTTTACCTGGTGCATCTCCTTGAGCTCTATCTTCAGCTACGTTGCTTCTCTATGCGATTGCAAAAACCCTTTACTGAGCTCCTTCTGTCTGTCAGCCAATTCCTGGTTGGCCACCTGCTGCATGTGAACTAGGTTCTGGGTCGGGAGCTTGTTGATGTCCACTGTAACAACCTGCAACTATTGCAAGGTGGAGTTCATCTCTGTAATTCCTATGTTGATTGCAGTCGAGGGAACTTGAACATTCCTAACTCATGGCTCAGTGCTAATCGACGAGAGTCCTTGATCAATGGCACTTTCTGGTGCTACCTTTACAATTGCATCATAAATAGAATCTAATTTATCTCTTACCGTAAAAAAAACCTCATGGTGGGACTAGCGCATTGCTTGTGTTGCTGAGTCAGATGAATCTATGACGGCTTTGATGAGCCGATTCAATTGGGCTTCCAATGATGTTCTTGTGCTACTTCCTACATCAAATCCATGCGTCGCTTGGTTCTACACTCATCTAGGATGCACTGGGCTTCTAGGTTGGTGTCAGTCAACAACTCGCCATCTGAGTCATGAGTATTCTGCCCCTCTCGCACAGGCTCTTCAGGGGCATTTTTTGGTGGTTCCCTTGACACTTCTTCAGCACTAACTATTTTGCGCTAGGCAGTAGGCCAGTCCTAAACTATGACTTCCACTTCATCATCAGTTAATTTGTAAGGAATTAGAAGCCATTTCCTATCGGGGTCTTGTCGCACCTGGATATGAATGGGATGGGGCCGATAGTGAACCACATGATCCTCTAGTATTTGACCACTGTTGCATATGACAAATGAAAAACTTTAAATGCTGCAGCTTGTAGCACTTTCCAGTAGATACAGAAGTGGATTGCACAATCAGTCTACTGGCTAGGCTCCTCTACCCACCATAAATTTTGGTATTGTGCACCTTTGTACACTTTGACTGCTGCAACTGACATAGGCTGGTAGTCCTCTGGCTCCATCCAAGCCTCCAAAGAAATTAATATTAACAACCATCTATAGGAAAACTACCTCTCCCCAACATGGGCTGCAACCACATCCTTCGTAAGTTGGTTCAACAAGAAGAGGGAACTTTTATCTCCCAAAATAAATTTATTTTGATAGTATGAAGAATTCGAGTCATGTAATGAAAGATCTGAGGATGAATAACAAATTGAAGGTCTCTGTTTTTGCTATGGTTGAAAAATTTGGAAGTTATAGCTTTCAGTGGCTTAGGTGGGGTTTTTAATAGCTCATTAGCCACCGAAAGGCTTTGTTTCGGTAGCTAGCAGTTTAACACAGGGTAAAGGTAAACCACCAAAAGTGGGCCCGAGTGAGTAAAATGCAAAAAACACTTTTAGTGGCTTAGGCGAGACTTCAAATGACTCATTAGCCACCAAAAAGTGTTTCTTTTGGCAGCTTAGGGAAAATACCAAGAAGGGTGTTAACCGCCGAAAGCAGATAGAAAGAAATAGGCGTAAAGGTGCTTTTGATGGCTTAGGCGAGACTCCAGACATCTCATTATCCACCGAAAGGTGATGCTTTTGACAGCTTAGTGAATAGTTCAAAACAAGCTTTAACTGTCGAAATCAAGCAAAAAGGCATGGGGGAAAAAACGCTTTCGGTGGCTTAGGAGAAAGCTTTGACGTTTCATTAGCCACTGAAAGGATGGGTTTTTGGCGGTTAAAAGGAATATTCGGTGAGGCCACTATCCGTCGAAAGATGGGTTTCACCGCGACACTGGGAAAACGGTTTCAGTGGCTTGAGTGAAGCGATTATCATTTCATTAGCCACCGAAAGCCATCTTTTCGATGGCTTACAGACAAATTCCCGAAGACAGTTAACCATCGAAAAGGAAAAAGAGAAAAATAGTTAGAAATCGGTCAAATCAAACCCCGTCAGCAAGATAATGATCAGTAAAGGGCATGATAAACCATAGAAAGGACGGGAGTCTGCATAATTGCATGTGGAAATAAGTGAAGGAGGTCATCATAAAATTGATAAAGGACTGATAGGATCTGCAACCTTCATTTTTCTTCCACCTATCCAAAAGAACAACAGAAAAGGTCACCGGGTATCCAGGTGGATTTGGAATATGATTGCTGGGAAAGGGTTAATCAAGAAGGTCAACTACAGCCATCACCTTATGACCTTAGCATCCATCATGAAATCAAAAACCCTCATAATCAGTGCCAAAACTATTGTACATTTCACGTTTGACCTTAGCATTTCTCTCCACCAGAAATCCATCTCTGAGAAGCAGCATGCTAACACACTGTCATACAGAACTTAAACTTATTTTTGCAGGTACCCAGGAGTGGCATTCAACAAGATGAATAAGGGAGGATCTGCTCTCAGGAAGGAGCTGGGAGATATCAGCTATTTGGAGGCACATCCAGAGGTCTGTAAATTGTTCTAGGATGCTGGCTGCTATAGGTTTTGTGAGAAGATACAAGTTTCACATCAGCAGGTGGCCGAGGTATTTGCTCTCTCATTTGATGGATCCAAGGAAGTCATAGGCAAAGAGGAATTCCACATACATGAAGCCCTAATTACTGAATCAATTGAACTCCCTAGCATAGGAGAGAAGTGGTTTAAGACTACCATACCAAAAGATGTGGAGTTCAGGTCTTACCTAAAGCCTGAGCATAGAGGAGTGGTGTGGAAGAAGAGTGTGTCATCCTCCTGGTTAGAAGAAAGGTGGTAGTAACTGCTGAAGGCCATTGTGGTCTACATAACATGTGAAGGAAGATATAATAGAGACATGATCTACCATTTTAAATTAATGAACCACTTCACAGGTAAAATCCCACTAAATTTTCCCTTTTACTTACACAGAAGTTTGGGAAAGATGGCACACCAGGTGAAGGCTCAACCAACCAAGATTGCTGGTAGACTGTCTCACCATGGCCTTATCCAACTGTTGATCCAAGATTTGCTGAAAAGGAGGAATATGGCATGGCCTTATTTCTTGTTTTGGAATGGATTTGAAATAGGCCTTCAGCCAGAAGAAAAGGGGAAGTCTCCTTCCAAAAATTCCAGCACACCAAGGAGTGGGAAAAGAAAGAGAAGGGCTATATCCCCAGCAGCAACAGAACAAACTCCCTCCTCTTCCAAAGCCATGAAGGTAAAAAGGAACTTGGATTTCAATGAGAAGGGCTAAGAAGTTGCAGCACATAGTGAGAACATGTTAAACCTTCCCTACTCAAATTCTGAAGAGGAACAAGAGGAAGGTGCAGACCTAGCTCTATAGATTGTAGCAATAACTGAAGAACTACCATCCCCTACACCACAAGAGTAAGAGGAACCAACAGAGAAGGCTTCCTCTAGCAAGCCCAAAACTCAAAATATAAATCAATTACGGAGGCAAGTGTATGATATGGAGATTTTGGAAAGGGAGATAAAGAAAAATAATGAAATATTAACCAAGAGGAATAAGCAGTTGCATAATTCCTTCCTGGAGATGAGAGGAAGATACATCTTGCTAAAAAGAAGAAACCTGAGGTTCATGAAGGACAATACTAGATTGTATAGGATAATTAGGCTCCAAAGACTACATCTAAAGGAGGCCAAGGAAAACCCTAGCAGCCACCCCATGTTGGAAACCCTAGCTGAAGCTGTAGTTAGCCTTTAGCCTCTAGAAACAAGCCAGGCTGCTGTTAACCCTCCTAGCACAGAGCCTGCTGAAGAAGAAAGCTGAACAGACAAACTTGAAAAAACATTTTTGAAGGAAACCTAAGAATTTTTGGAAAATAGGGCTTTTGGTGTCTTAGGCGGATGCTGGGGCAATTCATTAGCCACCGAAAGGGCCACTTTCGGCAGCTAACAGTTCCAATGTTTTGGCCTCTTAACCATCAAAAGAAGACAGAGGCATAAAATTAAATTTTGACACGCAGGACCAGTTTTGGGTGAATATGGATGGCTTAGGGACAAAGTCTGAAGATGAAGGACGCTACAGAAAAAATCATGGAAGGTGTGCTTCAGTTTTACTATGACATAAAGGGAGAAAAGGCCACCAACACTTAGCTTTTAAAGTGAAACAATAACCTAACCAGTAGAGGGCCAGTGGCAGTGATTTCCAGCAGTTACCTTATTTATCTAAAGGTTCATACAGTGAACTAATTATATAGTTAGTTAGACAAGTAGTTAATTAGGGTTTTTTAACCTAATTTTTCAAAAAAAATTATTTTGTTTATTTTGTTAAATTAGATCCAAGTTTTCAGGATCTGAGGATTTTGTAAAGGCTATAAAGCCTAAGACTTATTTTATTGAAAGGGTTATACTTTAGGGACTTGTAGACCAATAATATTGTCAAGCTTCTCATTTTTCTTATGACCTAATATAAGCTCTTTTGTTATCATTTGTTTAGCTTCCATTTCTGTCTTTTCTGTGCTTATGCTTGAATGTGTTATTCAGGTTATATTCAAGTTTAATTAATGGTTGATAGTTGTCACGCTATTGGGATGTTGATTTGATTTGAATTATAAGTGATTTCCTTATCATTATTTATCCATTTATATGTATCTATTTTATGTATGAATCTGCCAGCATGATGAGTTCTCCATCCCTGCACCATATTGTCAACCTCTGAATAGTGGTAACTAAAAGCCTTGTACCTGATTAAGTTTAATGTATGTCTTGAGAGTGGAAGGTGATATAGGTCACCTGAATTGATCCATTTTATAAAAACCCAAAAACATTGTAATTTACCAGGCATCTGTAATTTCCCTTTTTTGAAATTTTTTAAATGCTCAATTTTCCATTTTTTTCACAATTTTTGCTCTTGACTAGTTTTGATGTCTAGACCTCCAAATTGACCCATATGCTTCCAAATTTTCTATGAAGGTATATGAATGATAATATAACTTAAATATAATTCTCATTTATGTTTTTATACCTCCCAATTACTTCTACAAAAAATTTTAATGTTCTGTTCAAAGTAGGAGTCTTTACTAGCAAATTGGGGCTCTAACTCCCCCTGGGTAATTGTTGGAAATGGATTCACAAATGATCCCAAGGTCACTTTAATTTATGAATAGATGTTTCGTATCTATAAGGAACCTTTTAAAATTCTCATATGCATAATGGTTCATTTTATACATGCTGTTATGACTCTTTCCAAAACAACTCCCAAGTCACAATTTCGACCCTTGGGGAAAATGCACCAAATCTTCTCCCAATGCAATAAAAATGAGTAAAATAGATTCCAATGCTTAAGTAATAAATAATATAATTGAAACACACATTAATTACAGTCCATACATCATACATTTATCATATATATACTCCTCCATTCGAAATAATAAGCATTACCATGGCATATATCAAAATGGAGTGGAAATGGTCATTGTTTGCTCATTAAAAGTCATTTTGACATACAAATCTTGGGAATTTCGACCTGAAACTTTCTAAGAATGAATAAAAGATCATATTTAATTGATTACTATCATAAATGGACAATTAAAGGTTCTCCCAATTCAAAATCATCAGCATTACAATGGTTCACAACAAGATAGTGGGGAAATGACACTATTGCTTCATTGTTCAACATTTTTACATGAATTATTTTGGGTATTTAAACCTGATAGTATTATGAACATGAAATACAGAGAATATACATCAGAAAAATAATATAATTTACATTATAATCTTTCCCAAAGAGATCAACAGCTCACCCAAAGCGCAATCCCTCCATTGGCATGAATATGGTGTGAAAACTGAAAATAGTTGAGAGAGAGTGCTGCAATAGAAGAATACAAATTATTTCCTATAGCTTAAAACTGAAAATAAGAATCCATTAAAGCTCCATGAAATACCTGATGGAATTTCCAAACACCAACTAGGATAGGAATCTTTCACCCTCGAAATTGGCTTAAGTAAGAAAACTAGTCATCCACTAGCTCTCACAATTCACAAATGAGCAAAAGCTTCTTCTCATGGATGATACCTGTATTTTATAAAAAGTATTAGTATCCTAAGGTTCCATATCCATACATAAACCAAATCCAAGTTTAATTTGTGTGGCTTCTCATGCTATGCCATGTGGCCTTTCTCTTCACCTTCCCTCTTCTCCCAAATTTGAGTAGGAGCCTCTTGGCCTTCTCCAACTCCCAAATTCGATCTCTAATATTATCTATTCAGTCCTGACATGATAGTATTTAAGTATTTCATCCTTCAGATTTTAATTGTGTCATAACTGTCATAGAATATCCATCATTGGTGTTATAGATGTCATAAATGTAAGGGGAATCTAGCCAAGTGTCCACGAAACTCACATTTGGCTCTTCCTATCCCATGTAAGTTAAAATTCATCCCAAATTCGACATATTAAGTATATGGATAATTATATTAACCTTATAATCCATCCAAAAAAATTAGGCTTCCCATATATTCGAATTTGCAAGAGAAAGATACCATTTAACATAGGAATTCTAGCTAGTGTGGGCCCCATAGTCTCCATGTGTCTTCATGCTCCATTGCCACTTCCATTTTATATTTTATTTATTTAATAATATAAATTATTAAATATTTATCCCCTTATAATTTATAAACATAATTTATTATCCCCCTTATTCCAAATCTCAAAGCTTCCACCCCCAACCTAGGAAACTAGTGATTTTCCTCCTTGGCAATTATTTGAATTTTAGCATCCCTTTGACAACTTTCATGAACATGGAAAATGTGATTTGGCCATTGTGACCCAATGAAAAATTTGTGACATTACAAATCCTCCCTTCCCAATATTGCTTGTCCTCAAGCAATTTCAAACATGGTTGTTGAAGAACTTGCTTTCTGTGTGATTCTTTGAAGTTGCCACTGAGATGCCCACCTTGAGTCTTTGAGATTCCATGAATATTTTAGAGAGAAACCACCATGATTTCTGTTGCACTACTCTGACTAACATCACCTTATTAAATGGGGAATCCATCTACCATACTGCTTGTTTCCCAAATAATTTGAAATCAATGGGACTAAAAACTATCCCAGGGTCCCATTGCTTGCATTGCACTCCAACAATTAAGAGTGCTCTCCAACCCATACCATTTGGAAAGAGAATTCCTGGATCCCATTTTCTTGTATGCATTCTTCCAAACATCATGAGTGCATATTATATATCATCAAAGTATATAACAACATAATAATAATGTACATCAAGGAAGCACCTCACCAAGAAATCATGAAAGTGCTTATACCTCCCAGTGAGTAGACTACCATTTTCCAAGTGCATACATGCTTCAAGTTTTCTCATGATCCATAAGGAATAATATGAGGAGATTCATTTGTAGGAGCCTCATTTTCTTGAAGGGTCCTTAAATATGAATTAAAATAATATCCAAGAGGCCCTTATAATACTCCATGACACTCAAGCATTGGTATCAAATTCTTGTTGGAGAGCTACTTCCTTGGAGGATCCATCCTTCCTTGAAGACATGGAGAAGATCCAAAGAGAAATGTGCAACATCAAAGGTAATTTCATGTCTTTTCTTTTTTATATAAAAAATATCATTGAGCTTATTGAATGGTTGCATGAATCCTACTTGAAGAATAATGAATTTATTGATAAGCTCACAATTCAAAATGAGCAACTTCTTGAAAAGTTGCAAGACACTTGTTTTTCCTCCGATGTTTCAGATTTTCATAAGGTAGATTTCTTGGAGGGTTATCATGACATGATGGATCATGAGAAAACTTGAAGCACTCATGGATCATACCTTCTTATTATGTTGATATATACTTTGATGTTATGTATTATGCACTCATGATGTTTGGAAGAATGCCTACAAGAAAATGGGATCCAGAAATTCTCTTTCCAAATGGTATGGGTTGGAGAGAACTCTTAATTGTTGGAGTTAAATGCAAGCAATGGGAACCTGGGATAGTTTTTAGTACCATTGATTTCAAATTATTTGGGAAACAAGCAGTAAGAAGTGCCTCACCAAGTGCATACATGCTTCAAGTTTGGAAGCTTCAAGTATTCTCATGATCCATAAGGAAGAATATGAGGAGATTCATTTGCAGGAGCCCCATTTTCTTGAGGGGTCCTTAAAGATGAATGAAAATAATATCCAAGAGGCCCTTATAATACTCCATGACACTCAAGCATTGGTATCAAATTCTTGTTGGAGAGTTACTTCCTTGGAGGATCCATCCTTCCTTGAAGACATGGAGAAGATCCAAAGAGCAATGTGCAACATCAAAGGTAATTTCATGTCTTTGATTTTTGATAGAAAAAATGTCATTGAGCTTATTGAATGGTTACATGAATCCTACTTGAAGAATAATTAAGTTATTGATAAGCTCACAATTCAAAATGAGCAACTTCTTGAAAAGTTTCAAGACACTTGTTTTTCCTTCGATGTTTCAGATTTTCATAAGGTAGATTGCTTGGAGGATTCTCATGACACGATGGATCATGAGAAAAATTGAAGCACTCATGGATCATACCTTCTTATTATGTTTTTATATACGTTGATGATATATATTATGCACTCATGATGTTTGGAAGAATGCATACAAGAAAATGGGATCCAAGAATTCTCTTTCCAAATGGTATGGGTTGGAGAGCACTCTTAATTGTTGGAGTGCAATGCAAGCAATGGGACCCCGAGATACTGCTTGTTTCACAAACAATTTGAAATAAATGGGACTAAAAACTATCCTAGGGTCCCATTGCTTGAAGCATTGCACTCCAACAATTAAGAGTGCTCTCCAACCCATACCATTTGGAAAGAAAATTCTTGGATCCCATTTTGTTGTATGCATTCTTCCAAACATCATGAGTGCATAATATATATCATAAAAGTATATAACAACATAATAAGAAGGTATGATCCATGAGTGCTTCAATTTTTCTCATGTTCCATCATGTCATGAGAATCCTCCAAGCAATCTACCTTATGAAAATCTGAAACATCGGAGGAAAAACTAGTGTCTTGCAACTTTTCATAAAGTTGCTCATTTTGAATTGTGAGCTTATCAATAACTTCATTATTATTCAAGTAGGATTCATGTAACCATTCAATAATCTCAATGAAATTTTTTCTATCAAAAAGAAAAGACATGAAATTACCTTTGATGTTGCACATCGCTCTTTGGATCTTCTCCATGTCTTCAAGGAAGGATGGATCCTCCAAGGAAGTATCTCTCCAACAAGAATTTGATGCCAATTCTTGAGTGTCATGGAGTATTATAAGGGTCTCTTGGATATTATTTTCATTCATATTTAAGGACCCTTAAATAAAATGAGGCTCCTACAAATGAATCTCCTCATATTCTTCCTTCTTGCTTGGACCAACTTCATGAAGCTGAAGTGGTGATGGGGAAGTTGATCTTGTTTCTTCTTCAACTGCTACAAGGTATTCATTTTCATGTTTAATGGAATTTTTTCTTGCATAAAAATTTTGAATTATGATCTCTATTTCACCAACATAGAGTTGTGAGCACCCATCAGTAGGTACTCCTTCATAGTTCAAGCATCCATCAGTAGATGCTCTTTGTTTCATTTCCAAGGTAGCATGTGTCTCAAAATTATCTTCAGTATTTTCAATAAAAACTTATTCATACTCATGTGATGTCTCTTCATATTTTTCAGAGTCACTTGGGAGTGAATTTTGATCATATTCATGTACTACTTCTTCTACTCCACCTATTTCAGAACTAGGTGGTTCATGGGTCTCCTCCTTTTGCTCCTTCAAGCAAAATGATGCATTTTTCCCCTTGGTTTTCTTGACATATAAATCAACAAATAATATAATTGACATTATAATCTTCCCCAAAGATATCAATAGCTCACCCAAAGCGCAATCCCTCCATTGGCATGAATATGGTGTGAAAACTGAAAATAGTTGAGAAAGAGTGCTACAATAGAAGAATCCACATGATTTCCTATAGATTACACCTGAAAATAAGAATCCATTAAAGCTCCATGTAATACCTGAGTGGCATTTCCAAACACCAACTAGGATGGGAATCTTTCACCCTCGAAATTGGCTTAAGCAAGAAAACTAGTCATCCACTAGCTCTCACAATTCACAAATGAGAAAAACCCTCTTCTCATGGCTGATCCCTATATTTTATAAAAATTATTAGTCTTATAAGGTTAAAAATCCATCCATAAACCAAATCCAAGTCTAATTGGTGTGGCTTCTCATGCTATGCCATGTGGCCTTTCTCTTCACCTTCCCTCTTCTCCCAAATTTGAGTAGCAGCCTCTTGGCCTTCTCCAACTCCCAAATTCGACCTATAAGATGCTCTATTTAGTCTTGACATGTCAGTATTTCAGTATTTTAGCCTTCATATCTGACTTGTGTCATAACCATCATAGAATATCCATCATTGGTGTCATAGATATCATAAATGTAAGGGGAATCTAGCCAAGTGTCCATGAAACTTCCATTTGGCTCTTCCTATCCCGTGTAAGTTACAATTCATCCCAAATTCAACCTATTAAGTATATTAACCTTATAATCCATACAAAAACATTAGGCTTCCCATATATTCAAATTTGCAATAGAAAGATACCATTTAACATAGGAATTCTAGCTAGTGTGGGCCCCATAGTCTCCATGTGTCTTCATGCTGCATTGCCACTTCCATTTTATCTTGTATTTATTTAATAAGATAAATTATTAAATATTTATCCCCTTATAATGTATAAAAATCATCTATTATCCCCCTTATTCCAAATCTCAAAGCTTCCACCCCCAACCTAGGAAACTCGTGATTTTCCCCTTTGGCAATTATTTGAATTTTAGCATTCCTTTGACAACTTTCATGAACATGGAAAATGTTATTTGGCCATTGTGACCCAATGAAAAATTTGGGACATTACAGCATCCTTGAGATGCAACCTATAGGAGCTTCTTGTAGTGATAACAATACCAATTCATTTGGACGCCCTCAGTGCACTATTGCGCACAAGAAACCACTCCTAAATTGCACTGAACTGGGTGATTCCCTTGAACAATTTTACTTGGTAGAATGCATGCTCCAATATGTACCACCCGCTTGTTGATGCTGTCTATGCGGTATGTGCGGCCATCCCGTTGCAATCCATATCACTCCTTTAGTTTCTGAGCCAACTTCTTATCATTGTATCTTCCTCTGAGGTATTGAGCAGGGTCTGCCCCAGCCTTTGGCAGCCCCGTGATCTCAGAAATCATATCCATCGTAACCATGATTGGGGTATCCAACCAAAATTTTCTACCATGAAAACATGCTAACAGCTTCTTGATGCATGTATTCGCTTCATTTATCCTCCCGAAGTGGGGCATGTTGATAAGCCCCAACAATCTAGATTTGTTCAATCCTTGCACCCATGAGTGCGGAATACGCTCGGTGAGTGCACCTGGAACCGAAGGAATGGACTTGTAGGGCTCATCCGCTACATCCTTCAACACCAAAATTTCATGGTCCTCACACTTCATTTTGACCAAGGTGGGAATAATATCCATAGTGCACTCCATTCCTTTGGGAAGTAGGGGCATTTTCAGCTGATATTTCTTTTTTTTAGTTAACTTCCGGGGCTTGGCACCATATCATGTGGGAGAGATATATCTGGGGATATCATTGATGGACACGCCCCTGGGTGCCGCAGACTCCATAGCTCCCAAACTAGATGGCCCTATTTGCACAATGCCCTCCCCTTGCACCCTAATGGAAGTGTGCGTTTATCTCTTCTGTTGCGGCATTGATCCTAGCTTCTGTGCCTTTTGCTTTCCCTAGGGGATCGAGATGATCCAATCGGCATAATCATGACTTCTTCGATGATAGAAGTTGGATGGATAGGTGACTCCTACTCGCTTGAAATCTCCACAGTGTCGGGGTTTCTCAGCATGTCACACCAACAAATCTTACCAAGCAATCAAACGCACCCCTCTCTCATGCCTTAAATGTCTCTCACAGTGCTTCTCACTTCACTCAACTCTGCACTTTTCTCAACACGACTGAACACAAAAATTCCTTCTTTTTGTGCCCCTCATTTTTTTATAACAACTCACAAATCTAGCTTCATTATTACCAAATCCCCGGTAGTCATCATGACCAAATCCTTCATTAACGACTCGAATCCATCAGTCGATCCTGTCATGCTAACAGTCGGATCAACCATAAATGGATGTTGCTTCAACGAGCGTCGTCAATGAATTGCTCTTAACTGTGTACATTTATTGCTGATTTGACCCAATCGTAGCCCTGTGGTTGTCGTGGTCTCTCTATATAACTACACTACCGACTCCTACACTTGAGCCACCACTTCCTCCTGGCATGTGCTTCAGTATTTAATCTACCATATATATATATTTTTTCATTATGCAATGCTTCAAGCAGTGCGCCCTTCTGCCCTTGTCCTATAGGGCTTCAAGTGGCTACCATTCACAAGCTTTGGAAACACTGCTCCATCTAATTATTGCAATTGAACTATACCCCCAAAAGTAATGGAATGAACAAGATACAGGCCTAACCAGTGCATTTGTAACTTACCTGGATGCTTCATGAATTTTATGTCTTATAACAACACCAAATCTCCTTGGGAAAATTGTTTTCTTTTAATGTGGCGATCATGCCACGCCTTCTGTTGATCCTTCTCGACACGCTACTAGAAGCCTATGATGAATTTGTCTTCTTCTAGTTGAAGTAGCTACATTGCTTATTGCATGTATCGCACACTGGTTCACTTCCCTGGAAGGTTGATTGGACCCACAAAGTCCACAACCCATTTATTAAAAGGTTGTAAAGTTACCTGTAGTACAAGCAGCATATCATCTTTCCGCGATGGTTTCCTGACACATTCATAGTTATTTTAGCTCCAAACATAGTCTGTAGCATCATTATGCAAAGTAGGTCACCATGGCTTGATGAAAGTACCTTATGCATAATAGCCCGTCCTCCATAATTTCCACCCGCAAATCCTGCATGTGCTTCTTCCAGAATGTGCCCTTGTTCATGAGGTAGAACACATCATTGTAGGATCTCATTAGGTATAAGATTATATAATTTCCCAGTGATCAGCTAGAAATCTGAAGCCTTCATGACCAACTGCTTCTTTTGAGTGGTCGTCATCACCTCCGGCGCAACTCCGGTTGCCAAAAACTGAATTATCAGTGCATAATGGTCATCTGCGATACAAATTGAAACAACTACACATACGACAATCCATCGTCAATATTGGTGGGCTATTCACCTGTATCAATGAAAGATAGGTGATCAGGACCAACATTCAGGCATCCTGTCTTCACTATTATTTCGAAATCAAATTCCTGAAAGAGAAGTATCCAATGACAGATCTTCCCCCCCAACACAGGATTATTAACTGAATATTTCAAAGTCGAATGGTCAGTGAACATTTTGAAGTGACCTCCCAAGAGATAGTGCCTAAAATTTTGCAGCACATATACCATCACCAACCCCTCTCTTTATATGGTTGTATAATTCTTCTCAGCAAAGGATAAATGTTTGCTAGCAAAGGAAATCGGGTGATCCAGATCTCCTTCTCCTGGTTGTGCGAGTACAGCTCCCAACGCAACGGATGAGGCATCAACATGGACATGAAACTCCTTAGTCCAATTGGGGAACACAAGTATGGGTGCTTAAGCCATCTTGGCCTTCAATGTGTCGAAGCTATTTTGACACTCTTGGCTCCATATGAATGTGGAATCCTTCTTTAATAGTTTCTCGATGGGGGCAGTAATTGCAGCATAACCATGGATAAACTTGCGATAGTACCTGGTGTGTCCTAGTGTCACACGTAGCATATTCATATTTGTAGGTGGTGGCAGGCTCAAAATGAGCGCAATATTTACTAGATCAACCGAAATCCCATGCTTACAAATGATATGACCCAACAGTATCCCAAATGGTGCACAGAATATGCACTTCTTTCAATTCAATATGATATGATGCCATTGACACCTCTCCAGCATCAAGTCAAGGTTTTCCAAGTGATCCTTGATCAATCCATATACTGTCTAGTCATCCATATATACTTGCAAAAATTTCTGAATAAAATTTTTAAATGCAGCGACGACAACCCAAGAGAATACCGCAGGTGCATTCTTTAGCCCAAAGGGCATTACAGTGTACTGAAAGCAACCCCATTCAGTGAAAAATGTGGTTTTGTGGTGGTCTTCCTTTGCAATTCTGATATGGTGATACCCACAAAATATATCTATGAAAGAATACATTTCTTGACCACCTACTCCCTCAAGAACCTCATCCGTGAATGGTGTTGGAAAGGGATCATGCATGAAAGCATCATTCAGATTCCTTAGATCGACACAGATTCAAATTTCCCCAGCCTTCTTGTCTTGGACCACCATAGGACTTATCCATTCTGATTCTTCAACAAGATCAATAACCCCTGCATCTATTATCCGATCAAGTTCAGCCTTGACCCATTCTTTATATCGCGGATTCAAATGGTATGGCCTCTGTCGCACTGGTTTTGCATCTAGTTTTAACAGAATTTTCATTTCCCCTAGGTCACCCAATATCCCCTTCATTTCTGAGAATTTTGTTGGGAACAAGTCTTGAAACTCATGAAATAGATCTATGATCTTTGCCATAGTCTCCTCATCCCAGTAGTCCCCAATATTGGCAAATTTAGGATCCTCCTCTGTCCCAATGTTAACTTTCTTAATCTTCAGCGATTGGGTCATGGGATCTGTTGGCACATTTGGTGTTACAACATCCCGACTTCCTTCAGTCTCTCAAATATTAATATTGCGCGATTCATCATCATCTTCCAGCTCTCCAGAGAGGTTGTAACATTACATCATCGATTGCATGTGGCAATGCGCATGTGGATCCACAGGATATGCGACTGGGACAACTTTTAAGAATATCTCCCAAAGGATTTGTAGTGCATTGTTAACCTCTATGTTAGAATATACAAAGCCAAAGGTATGCGCAAAGAAAATAGTTAGCTCCTCCCAATTGGTGATTTCTCTGTGTAGCTCTGCTGATATGTACCAAGACCTTGGCATTTCATCCATTTTGTGAATACAAGCATGGACCCACTTATCCTTGGGTCACAATGCCCACTGCTTTTGGAATTCCCTAAGATGACTACAAGGTTTATTCTACCCATCATATCTCTCAGTGTATATACCTCCATATCTTCGAAGCACACGGTCATCAACCATCGACACTATGTCTATTCATGAATGGTCTCCTTATGAACTGAACACCAACGTGTTGGAGTGGCCTTCAATGCTTCTCCTAATGCCAACAAGCATTGTGGCTCAGACACCTTATCTTCAAACTCCTCAAGGAACCCAGATAGTTTAGGTAGTCCTTCGTATATCGACAAATCAATGATTTCATTCGTGACATGACGCAGCGACTGTGTGATCAGCCCACATTTCCTGAGTGATACTTCATGCATCCAGTTTTTCCAATTTTCTAGCACATCATCAGAATTAGAGGATGTAGAGCTAGCGATGCACCAACCTAGTTCACCATCAGTGGTAGGATGGATGTAATCCTCAGAGATATTGTAAACGTGATCCCATCCTCTAACAACTTCATATTTGCAGGTTCAATATATCACCTTCCTTCATTAGGATCCATAGGGGCGATGACTTGGATATCCTGGTTCTCAAATTTCATTAACAGCTTCTTAAAATTTATCATGACCATGCTATCATTGGCCCATCCAATCCCTAGCAGTGCAGGATAGGATCCCCCTCCATCAACGACCTTTATTACATCGAAATTAGTACAAGTCCTCATAACTTCGACATTTACAACCATATTTGACACATGACCGATTGGTTGAACTTTATCCTGATTAGCGAATATCAACTACACTGGGGACCAACTAAGTTTTAACTCCCCCATCTTCTACCACATCTATTTTGTGAGGATATTCACATCTGACCCACGATCTAGAATAGCTGAATCAACTTTGTAATCCCCAATCTGGATTTTCATCTGCATTTCCTTGCCCATCTTTTTCTTATGTAAATAATTTACCGGTGATTCCTGTAACTCTCTATCCAGATGGTGTAGCAACTTCTCGATCTCAACCAGAGCATCGGGATATTTTTCCAGGGATAAAAAATTCTCGAAGAATTTTTGTAAGGTACCATACTGCCGTGATGGTCCAGCTTCTAACGAAGAATCAAAAGCAGAATGCATGCAAAAAATAGGTGTCTTACCAAGATTTCTTCCAAGCACCTCGTGAGCTTCGAAAAAAGTCTTTCTCTCGGCTGTGATATCAAACTGTGCTTTATTCTTGCCATCCAATTGCACTTGTGGTTACGGTCCATCTTCTCCAGTCATCATGCCTCCTCGAGTAACAATCCCAACATCAACATCCTATGTCCGTGGTTTTTCTAGAATTGTCGCAACCGTCGACCCTTGATTCTGGTTCTGCGGCGGAGGCTGATTCAGAGGTGGATTCTAGTTCACCAGTGAATTCGTAGGCTGATTGATATTATGATTTTGTACTGGAATTTGGGGCTGAACTTGATTCTGCATTTCCTGCTGGTTCTATATTTGATTTTGGGCTTGGAATTGATTCTGATTCTGTAATAAAGGAACATTGTCGGCCTGCCATCTTGCAATTATCTAAGGGAATTTTTCAACAGTATGATCATTCAGCCCGAAGTATACACATTGAAAATGGGCACAATCCTTCTAATAGTGGCCAAATTTCCCACAGTTGTAACATTGGATTAATGCACAATCTCGTCCTCCTCCACAGCCGAAACCTCCTCTTCCCCTGAATCCAAATCCTCCATGTTATCCTCCTTGTTGTTGATATTGTGGTTGAGTTACTTGCTGCTGATACTGGGGTTGCACCATTTGTTGCTCTAGGGGATTCAGATGCTGCTGAACATAGTGTGTTTCTTGGACATACTGTAGCTATGGTGGAGCCATTGGGGTCTGGGTGTACTATGGTCTCAGCGCAAACTATGGTTGTGATGTAGCCTACATATGTGGTTGTGACGAAATAAAATACATCCACGGTGGCGACGTATACTGGACTTGAGGTGGTGGATGTATCACCTATGGTTGTGGCTATTGCATCATCTGAGGGTGTTCACCTTTCATGAAATATGCATCACATGTCTGCTCTTGAAGCAGATCATAAGTTTGACAATCCTTATCCTCGTTCCCAAATGAGCGACAAAAGGTGCAATATAAGCTTGCTGGCTTTGTAACTATTTTATGCATGTATGTACAATCTTCATGTCGGTGCCCATACACTTGACATATGCGACACCATGAAACACTACCACAACTCAACGGGTTCAGAGCTCTTGAGAGTAGATAATTCTAAAAAGAAGGACAGGTATCTTTTGTGTGTCCATCCACATGACACCAAGTGCACCACAAATCATCATGTTCATCTTTCTCCTTCTTGATATCCTACAGTTGAATTATTAAGTTTGCCAGATGTGCTTGGATTTGGTTCATGCCGACTGCAGTTTATCTGATAGGTGAAGCTTCCAGCTTCATCGCAATTTCCAGAGCCTTTCTCTATGTCACAATCTTTTGCTGCATTAATGGGTGTTGTATATGAGGGACCAGTGCTGCAATGAACCTTTCTTTATGTTGGATGTCACTCATATTGAAATTGACCTGTGCCATCAACATCTTAAAGGTCTGATCAAAGTCCCAAACTATCTCATTAGGGAATTGTTTAATTTCCTTCAGCTCTGTAATGTACAGTGCTTCACATTTTGGTTTCTTGAATTCTTCAAGCAGTCCCTTCCGAATCTCATCCAAATTCTTCGCCGTGGTCCCCTGTGGTACCTGTGTGAATCTCATGTACCGATCAAATGCACGGATCCAAAGGGTGGTCACTAACTGGCCTTTATTTACATCCTCGTTGGTAGTTTGTCTGGCAGTCCAGACTACCTTACATAAGTACCAATATTGTTCTGGGTCATCAGTGCCATTTACATGGAACATAGGTAGCTTCATATCATCTCCTTCCATCCTAGACATCCTTCCTACAGATGCTGCTTTACTACTGGATGCCTCTTGGCACGTTGGACACGTTGATGTAGATTGCGTATATTTTCCTGATGGTGGAGTAGTGCACAGAGGTGTTGACATGTTGATATCGGTGTTTGATATTATTGCTACTCTAGACATAGCCTGGGTCTACTCGTCCTCTTCGTCACTGTAGGGTCCCTTTGTCCCGTGTGTTTGTACTTAGCAGTCTTGTGTTTTGATCACAATAGGACCTTCCCTGTCCTCTACCTCTTCTCTACTCAGAACCTTTCTCCTCCCCTTATATAACCACTCTCTTCCTTGGCTTCCCTAATAGTCTCGTTGAAGCTTAAACCCATATTCATTTTATCTTTCCATTCATTTCCCCTCCTCTATCATGTGTTACGGAGAGAAATTCCTATGGCTTGGGGTACCACAACAGACAGCTAGACTCCAGAAATCAATCTTTCCCAATATGCAATAGAAATAAAAAAATCCAACACTAAGGATCAAACCTCGTACCTTATTGCGGACGGTTGAAGTAGATCCCCGTTGAGCTTTCCAATATTCAGCTTGAATTGTTATAGCATGTCCTCAACAACAAGTAAACAATACAAGCATACTATATTTCATGGTGTTAGATCTATTCTAGCATATATAATCAATAATGTATAAGCATTTGACATATTCCAATGGATACAATATTCATTCAAATACACATTACTGGATAGGAAAAGATATTTCTATTAATATGAATCAGAGATTACAAGTGACAACCTCTGATGGCACGTCTGCGAACCGGAGAAACTGAATCCCCCACTTGGGCCTCCACCACCTCAATCCTCCATCACTTCGATAGCAAGCTTACAAGCAAAAGGCAAGCTTGGGAAGAACACAACAGTGCTCCAAGGGACAAAGGGATGCAGACTCAAGCATAAGTTCTGGCAACAATGGACTATAGTTTCAATACTCTCAATTCTCTCTTATGCTTTCAATGTCTCAATGAGTTCCTTATATAGCTTTTCAAATGGATACTGAAAGGTCAAATCCGTGTGATCTCAAGGCATATGGAAGGCCAGGAGTCATATGAGTCGGATCCAAGTCAAGGAACGCTCCAAAGGATTTTGGATTATGTACACATCCCGATGTACGCGACTATAGAGGGAATATCCGCGTATGTACGCGGTTATCGGGGAAAAGGCCGCGTATATCATTTTTCTAATGTTTTTAGGGATGGTCAATGATACATCAAAAGGAAAAAAGTGGTCCATAGGGGCTAATGAGTCTGCAGTGGGACAAGGGAAGGCCATACAATGTGTGATTCACCTAGTGTGGTGAAATCCGCTATAACAGATGCCCCCTAATGTATGAGATTAGAGGGGTTATACAATGGACGAAATACATTATAAGTCCATCCCAGAAGTGAAGTGATGAAGGTACCCAAATGGAAGACCAGCCACCCAATCAACATAATACCATAATACAACTCTGCATATAACTACAAATACATAGAGCTGTCCCAGATACATAAGAGTACAATGGCCATGAATAGGAATGAAACATGATAACACATATGTGGTCATCGCCACGTACAATATACATAGATTAGAATCTCCATGATGAATATATACAAATACCATGATCTCCACAAAGGCTGAAGATATATAACAGATCAAGATCTCCATAGTGGCTGTAAATGTATGACATATACTGGAACAAGTCATGAGAGCTGAACTCTCATGAACACTGGCACGATCAAGGAGGTAGCATATAGTGGATGCCACCAATCTAGAAGGTCTTCTACACAAACCGCTATGAGTACATGTCCTACTATGTGAATAGAGGTGTCGAGGTCGAACATAGTAGTCTATCGTCTGATTACCGGTCATTGATGTATACTGTTAACAGACGCGAGATCACCCACCAATAATGAAAATGGGAATCAAGGTACTAGAGTGCAAACTAACAAGTGTGAATAAATTTGTTGAGGTTGAACACTTGAGAGAATCCATCGATCAGGGGACATTGATGTATTCCCAAAATTGTCGATGGCGAGAGAACCTGCCACTGATTACTGCAAGTCTCAAGGCACTCAAAATGACTCTAGACTCCAATCCCAGAATAAATGATCTGACGTCGATGGGATGAAATCCACCGGAAGGAGGGAATTAGGGCATCTCCCATCATCCAACACGAGGTACTCAGTAAGGCTGTATAATATGGAAGAACTTGATCATAAGGTGCACGAACCAGTAACTGTATCGAGAATGGCCGACATGCAAAGTCAAGATAACTGAGGAATGGCCGACTCAGGTTTCAACTTCCTTCGAACAAGGGAATAACGGCGTATGGTGACTGAATGAAGTCAGCATAGACTCGATATACAAACTGGGACATCTCTATGACGCAGGAGGAATCAATAGAGGCTCCATAGGGACTGGAAGCTTAACCAGTTGGTGGAGATAAAACTCAAATAATGAGTACAGCTCCTAAAGTCAAACTATAACCCAACCAATGGATGTGATATACAGTGCTTTGTTCGAAGGAGACACGACTTGACAACTGCCAAAGATAATATCTTTTCTTGTCCGGCTTTTTGGTTTTTTGATTTTTTTTGGTCTTTTTCAGTTATTTGAAAAGCTTGAAAAAAGAATAAACTAGCTTTATAGTTACAAACTAGGAGGAGACAAGTGTCATTTAGGGAAAACAAACTAGTTCCAAGCAGTGCAACATACCTATGATCAATTCAAGGATACATGTGTAGGATATCGACACTCGGGGGAAAATCCCCTCCCGGTAAAAAGGGAATCAAGCTGCGAAGGATATAAGTAAAGGCTCTGCATGGCTAGACATGAGACAAGCTCGGGCTATATGGCTGAAACGCAATGTCAGGAGAGCCAGCATAAAGCTCAATAAGACAGGCAAAGCTCATGATAATGCATCCACAACTTGATATAAGGGAGTCCGGGGGGGCACGACCGGCATAAGATCAAGAGGAGTATGAGGCTCTTGCTAAATGTCATGGCAATACTATACAACGAACTCCCACACCCTAAAGGGGGAAACATCAGCATGGGCACCAAATGCAAATAAGGTGCTAACTAGGGTACCGATGTAAGGTGAGTCTCTACCACTCATATCATGCCACTTCTATAGTAGCAAGAAGGTTCCGTGACATAATAGAGTGGGTTCGTACCTAAGGATATAATGACATGGTCATAAGGTCATGCAAAATGCAAACGGTGGTGAACCTAACCTATATGCCAGTATAGATGTTATACCTAAGATCAGTACGAATGGGTCAATCCAAAGGCTGAAACGGCGCTGAAAATGGTCTTCTACATCACAGATTAGGTCAGAAACGGTCCAAAATGGTTAGAAACGGTCAAAACTATAGGAAAGGGGGTAAAAATTTTTAAATATTTGAAATTTTTTCTATAAATAGTAAAAAATAGAAATCATTTGAAACTTTTACCCATTTCAGCTCTGATATTCAACTGCAAATTCCAGGAGATCCAGCCAGCGGAATTCACAACCGATTCTTTCAGGTATTTACTCATGTTCTCTGCTTGCATTTCAATACAATTTTTATAATTTTTCATGGTCAAATGAAGTTTTAAAGGCCAAACTTACATGAGCGCTACGGCCCACGTGGGTATCGAGTATTTTTCCACGTATAGGGCTGGCTATATGCGAAAAGGGGACCAAAAATCGCGTACATACGCGACTGTTTTCAAAACAACCGTGTATGACGCTGCGCATAAGGATTTACAAGAATCTAATGGACATTTTGGTCAAAATCTCATGCAGGATGGTGTTAGAGTGGCGAGAATGCAAGCATGGTGATGTAGAGGAAGCAGTAAGGGCTGACAGAATGGCTCAAGAAGCTCTAAGAAGATGCGGACTCTACAAGTTTTGGTGCCTAGGTGGCTTGAGGGCCAAACCAGGACTACTACAGATGCTTGTAGACTATTGGGATCCAGACTCAGAGTCCTTCCGGCTAGACGACATGTCCCTCACCATTGAGGTGGAGGATATCTATTTTATCACAGGTCTATCACGGTGAGGTGAGATGGTGAACCTTCGTGCCCGAGGAGGGCCAGGTCATGGGCTGACTATCGACAAGTACATAGCTGTGTACTGCTACCCAGAGACCGAGAAGGTGGGGAGCCAAGTTCCCACCAACGCTATACAGGTACTGGGCCTAAAGGCCATACTACTGACGCTGGGCAGGATAGCAAGCTTAGCATCACTCCATCAGGCCTCTCGGCCACTGATGTTCTATGTGGTGGAGTGCATGACACCGACCATCTATGACTGGAGCACTTCCCTACTGAGCAACATGAAACATCAGCTCAGTGAGTGGAAGGCAGGTAGGATACGGAACTTCGGGTTCAACAGTATCTTGAGCACATTTTTCTTTGAGCGTGTTCCAGGATTGAGCCCTAGAGTGGATGTTCCTCTCCACGGGGTTCGAGATTCGGCCCAACGACGTTGGGCAGACGTGATGCGCAGATTGGGGGGCGGTAGGGTGGCCAACCCTTATCCAGCAGACTTTTTTCCATGGTGGCGATGACAGATTGTTTCCATAGAGGACTACCCTTATGCAGGGATAGACTTCTGGGGAGACCCGGACATGCCATTACCACCAGGGTCAGCATATGGAGACATAGGTAACGAATCTCGACCCTTACTCTTTTTAAAAATTTTGAAGTATTTAATTTTTTTGTGTTTTCTTGATTAATGGAATAAAAAATACATGGTTTTGGGTGACAATACATAATGACATCTAGCATTCATGTGCAGATGTGGGACCACGGTGACCATAGGGCTTCCCACGTCATAGATGGAGGGGAAGAGGAGACGATATCACTGGTGTGGATGCGGAGCGAACGCTCCAAAGCATCCATACCAACTTCGTGCGACTGACTCACAGGATTCCCATGGCGCAAGTCGAGGACTTTCCTGAGGCTATGCAGAGACAGGTGGTGGGTGTACCACGCGCATGGGTGCGATTATTCCGGTGGCTAGCTAGAGCCATGGTGACATATCATGATCACAACCCTCATCCACCTCCACGGGACTAGACACCTGGGAGTGTATCTATTTTGTACTACCGTGTATATGATGGTGGCTTTCAAAGCCCCAATTTTGTATTATGACATTATGTATTACCACATTTTTGATGTATATAAAAAAGTTTTATGGTGATCGGTTTATTTATTTACATGTGTAAAAATTGTGTTTGTGATTAATTTATAATGAATGAAACAAATGCCAATCTAACACATAGTTAGCATATGAGTCAGCAATTTGATTATAATTTCTTGGAATGTGTATATATGTTATGTTCTCAAATTTCTGTTCTAGCAATCTCACACGTAAGAATCTCCTCAATAACGTCAGATCTCTAACATGGTACAAACCATTGAGCTGTGACACTACTAACTCTAAATCAAGACGTACCTCAAGAGAGAGAACACCATGCGAAATGGCATCTCGTAGAAGCTCGATAACGGCACTATATTCAACAACATTGTTGGAAGATGGCCGTAGACATACACCTCCTGAAGATAGTACATGACCCATAGGAGTATAAATCACCCAAGCAGCTGAGGCTGAGTGTTGAGTGTGACGACTTTCACCATCCGCGAATCCTATGTAGGTGGAAGAGTCCATTGACATCTGCCACAAGAAATGGAAACGAATCACAAACCTGATCACGATAAACAAGACCTAACTATGCAAAAAAGCTGTACAATAATATACAACAAACAGCCTTGGCTAAATATCATGCATAGTATTTCTTAAGATAGAGCCCATTTCTAGGCTCCACCAAGACTGTCCCTTCGTAATCCACTAACTCATAGGCACCCTTCTCTAATACACGCTTGATCACGTAAGGACCACACCACATAGGATTGAACTTCCCTGCCCCCAAGGGTTCTTTCGATTGATCCCATAAAACGACCAAGTCTCCCTCACTAAACACTCTCGGATGGACAGACTTATCGTATTGGGCCTTTACGGGATGCTTATTAACCTCTAGAGTCACCAAGGCATCTCTACGCTGCTCATCGAGTTGCTTAAGGTGAACCAAATGCTCCTCCAAAGGTGAAGTGTCTGGTAAGAGTTCCACGACTAAAATCAACGAAGGAATCTCGCATTCAACCGGCAATATTGACTCCACTCCATGAACAAGCTGATATGGAGAAAAACCAGTGGCAGTCTTTACCGCGGTTCGATATGCCCACAAAGCAGGGTACAACATAATATGCCAATTCGTCTTGCTTTGTGCGATGGTTCATTGGAGAATGGAATTAAGTGATTTATTCACTGCTTCAACCTATCCATTCGCTTGAGGATAGTAAGAAGAGGAGTGCTCTTGCTTATACCCTAACTTGGATGCCAACTCTTCCATCATACGATTTCGAAAGTGCGAGCCATGGTCAGTGACAAGCTCTCTCGGAATCCCGAACCTAGAGATGATTTGGTTGAATACGAAGTGAGCGGCTGTCTCACCGTCGGATTTTACTATAGACATTACCTCAGCCCATTTCGTGAAGTAATCGATAGCCACTATGATATGATGGTTCCCCCTAGCCGAAGCTGGGTTGCAATCCATAAAATCTATCCCCCATTTGGTGAAGGGACCGGCGGTGATAATAGGGTGTAACGGGGAAGGCTTCGAGCGCATGTTACATGCAAACACCTGGCAAGGGTGGCACCTCTTGACCGCTTCAATACAATCCTTGAAGATCGACGGCCAGAAATATCCTGCTCTCAAAATATTTTGAGCTGTAGCAAGCCCAGATAAATGACCACCACACGCCCCTCCGTGGCAATCATTAAGCACTACCTCAGCCTCGTCATGATTTAAACAACGTCGTAAAAGGGAATCTACTCCACGGCGGTACAAAGTATTGTCCACTATGAGGTAGTTCTTGGAAACGTGACGTAATCGACGTCGCTCATCTCGCGGGAGGTGAGTAGGGGTCCTCTGCATTTGCAAATATACTATGATATCACCGTACCATGGGTCAGCCATTGAGATCAAGAAAATGTGTTCATCAACGAACGTATCTTCACATACCGACTCCTCAGCCTCGCTCGGAAAATTCGATATGAGCTCTGCAAAGATTATCTTTCCTATGGCTTGGGGTACCACAACAGACAGCTAGAATCCACAAATCAATCTTTCCCAATATGCAATAGAAATAAAAACATCTAACACTAAGGATCAAACCTCGTACCTTATTCCGGACGGTTGAAGTAGATCCCCGTTGAGCTTTCCAATCTTCAGCTTGAATTGTTATAGTACGTCCTCAACAACAAGTAAACAATACAAGCATACTATATTTCATGGTGTTAGATCTATTCTAGCATATATAATCAATAATGTATAAGCATTTGACATATTCCAATGGATACAATATTCATTCAAATACACATTACTGGACAGGAAAAGATATTTCTATTAATATGAATCAAAGATTACAAGTGACAACCTCTGACGGCACGTCTGCAAACCGGAGAAACTGAATCCCCCACTTGGGCCTCCACCACCTCAATCCTCCATCACTTCGATAGCAAGCTTACAAGCAAAAGGCAAGCTTGGGAAGAACACAATAGTGCTCCAAGGGACAAAGGGATGCAGACTCAAGCATAAGTTCTGGCAACAATGGACTATAGTTTCGATACTCTCAATTCTCTCTTATGCTTTCAATGTCTCAATGGGTTCCTTATATAGCTTTTCAAATGGATACTGAAAGGTTCAATCCATGCGATCTCAAGGCATATGGAAGGCCAAGAGTCATATGAGTCAGATCCAAGTCAAGGAATGCTCCAAAGGATTTTGGATTATGTACACATCCCGATGTACGCGACTATAGAGGGAATATCCATGTATGTACACATTTATCGGGGAAAAGACCGCGTATATCATTTTTCTAATGTTTTTAGGGATGGTCAATGATACATCAAAAGGCAAAAAGTGGTCCATAGGGGATAATGAGTCTGCAGCGGGACAGGGGAAGGCCATACAATGTGTGATTCACCTAGTGTGGTGAAATCCGCAATAACATCATGGTGTTCACAGCCTTTGCACACTAGAGTTTTACTACTCGAGATGCATCTTTAGTATACCCTTTTCACAAGCAAGCATCTTGATTGACAATTGTCGAGATGACAATAACCTACCTCGTGGTCCGTTGAATAATTCTTGTTCTCCTTCACTGTAGGACTTGTTGGTATCAACCGCGGATTCAGTGATGTTACATGTATCCTTCCAGAATACTGTCCAACCAAATTTCAATAGCCGGTGATGCCTTATTGTCATTTTCTTAGAGTTCTTGAATTAGCTCGGGGGTCTAGAACGTCGGCTCTCCTCCCTAGAAGTTGCGCTTCTTATAGGTGAATCACGCCAGCCACTAGAAGAGTATGATGGGAAACTCACAGAAAAACCATTCTTGAGGACCATCATGAATGTATCTTGCCAACCATGTGTCTATCGTCAACTTGGGATTCTGATTCTTGGCTTCAGCGAACTCTTGCAGTCTTAGGTTGAACCACTCTTGGACCTCCTATTTCGTCGGATGCCACAACATATCCTCCTCTTTAGTCACAACGAGGTCCTGGCAATGAAACCATTTGTTAGACAAAACCCACCAACAAATCCTTGTTGACATGGGTTCTCACTCTGTAGACACCCAACCAGGGCAATTTCCGTGAGCACCAACCCACACAGGTTTCACCCTACCCGGCAACAACTACAGAGCAGATGAAGTCTCACCCGATATGTTTGAGGGAGAGCTATCAAGACCAAGTTTCTGGCAGTAAGGAGGAGGATCGAGGCATCAATGATTCAACATAACTATCATATCTAGCAGATCCATTTATTAGATATCACAACATTCATCATAGATCTATCATTACAATCACAGATCTAACAGATTGCATCATTCATCTATTCATCGTAGCAGTATTACATAATTCATTCATACAACAGAACCATTGCAATATATAAAGATAGAAAAAAACATCGCATCATATGAAAGGGAAAAAGAACAACAGTGATTTAGTTCAATATCCCTCGTATCATATTACTGTCATTGCAATAGATACAAAACAACAACTGTCTTTCTCCACAGCAATAGAAAGATCAATCCATAGAGTCAGATACAGGTCACAAAATATTCAATCTCTCACTTCAGTCTCATCTCATACACATCTCCTATGTATCTATCTTTACAATTGCAATTCTAATCTATATATAGGCTTGCGCCTTTACATTGAAGGTCCACTTCTAAATAACTCCTAACTGATTTAACCACTAATGACCTATATCCTCAAAATGTGGTCAAACGATACAAAAAGAAGCATAAAATAATAAAAAATGGTTTGGTTTTCGCCCATTGTGCTATCTTTGTCTTGCGCGGTGCCGCATTAGCTTGCGTAGCCTCC
Organism: Pseudotsuga menziesii; assembly: GCA_001517045.1. Taxonomy (NCBI): domain Eukaryota; kingdom Viridiplantae; phylum Streptophyta; class Pinopsida; order Pinales; family Pinaceae; genus Pseudotsuga; species Pseudotsuga menziesii. The sequence goes on along the minus strand of LPNX011058451.1, from coordinate 134,959 downwards.
GTAGTGCTGTGCAACTCACTTACCCCAAAACCCCTAGCAACAACCAATTAAATTGAGGCTATCCTACCCACATGAGCGCTTCAACTCAGTAAAACCTCCACATGTGTGCCCTCATTATTGTTGGTGTGCTCCCAATCATTGAATGTGGACATTGTGGTTGACTACGAGTGCTAGAGGTGGATTTTGTCGAAGTTTGGACTAATTTGGAGCATTTAATGCCACCTAGAGCCTCTCACTCACCTTATTTTGCATACCCACGCATGTGAAGGTATCATGATTTCTCCAAGTCACTTCATCCACGTCCACACAACAATTCGTTGCCATTTTGGCTGAGTTGGAGCGAGTTTGTCCCACCTAGGGGTGATTGAGGCCAATTTGGGAAATTTTGACATGTACAGTCATTTTGGGATTCCCAAGCCTCACAAACCACTTCAGATCTAATATAAAACTGTTACTAGCATATTTACAGGTTAGACAGTCAAATACTAACCTATTTCAATTCACACTGCATGTGTAAAATTGGATTTCATGGCAGTTTACCGTGAAAATGAAATAGGCTGGGTAATTAAAAAGTTCAATATCCATTAGGAGTGAGTTGTGCTGGAAGAAGTGGTATAGGAGGTGGAATTGGAGTAGGTGGCTCATTAAGTAAAAGCTGACCCAGAAGACCTAAGAATTATTATAAAACTTCCCATTGAAGACAGCTGAGGCTGCTCATTCTGGAAAGGTGATCATTCAGTGTGAATGAAGTGCACATGAGAAATTCGATGGAGGGGATTTATGGAAGTGAGTTGAGGGGTTAAATGTTGAGAAATGAACTTATGCAACTGGTAGGCTGAAGTTCTTACTGCTATAAGCAGGATTGAATTACTGCTATAATTTGACCAGTCAGGTGACAAAAGATCTTAAGGATACATCCTTCACCCAATACTCTACCAGGAGGACCAGAAAATAGGCTCGGGGGTCCTGAGGAAGTGCAGACTAATCTTTCTCCAGGAGTTGGTTGGGAGGAACAACCTCCTTAAGCTGTTGTCACCCCATCAATTGACAGGTTTTTTATTTGCTCAATTTTTATTTACAATTTATTTACTGTCTTCAGAAAATGATTACTAGTTTTTGAAGATAGGTATGTTATTGTTATATTAGGGTTTAAGAAGAAAAGATAATTATTTATTGATAATATCAATGATTAGTAGATTATATTTATAATAGTAGGAATATTAGTAAATGAGACATGAATAGAAAGAAAATACCACACAGTATAAGTTCCATGCCTTTTATAAGGAAGTACTCTAGTACAACTGGTTGTTAAGATAAATCAGTAGATTTGTTTATTATTCTTTATGAAAAATGCAAGTGATTACTTACATAGTTTTTATGTGATTCATTAATAGAAAACTAGCAGTACTTACTCTAACTATTGAAAGTATCTGTAGTATCTAATTACAGGAAAATAATAGAGTATACTTTAGTCAATAGTAGTCATATCAATCTTAGAACTATTACTAGTACTAATATTATTCTAAACACAATAAATAAAGTCAAATAAACAAATATAGGAACAGTAAAAATAGTATATAGGTTTTTAACCTAGATAGTACTTCATAGGTTTGTTTAATAATTTCCAATTTCATATTACATTATGTACTGGAAACCGATTTTTACTATAAACCTTCAAAATTTTACCTAGAGTTTACAAAAGACAGGTTTCCTCTTTATTTAAAAACTTGCAGAATCTTACACTAAATTTCTTCATAAAATTTAATAGTTGTAAGTAATTACTTATAAAAAGTAAAATTAGAAAAACACAAAACCAAATTCATTTCTGTAAATTCTATTTCTTTTTCAGAACTGTAGGGTAATTAAAATATTAACCCTTATGAGCAAGGAAAAGTATAAAATTTTACTCTTTAACACAATAAAAGCTCCCAATGAAATAATTTGTTGCAAATCATTTTAATTACCAAATAACATAAAAATTAGTAACATTGTTACTGATTTAAAAAAAAGACAAATTAGAAAGAAATGTAATGGCTCTTAGGCCTTTAATAAATTTTAGTCGAGGCTTAAAGCTTGTACAAAAAAACCCCTATAAATTCTTTTAAAAATAGAAATAAGTAAACCAAAAATTATAATTACTAATAACCCTTGTCAGTTTACAAGTTTCGCTGACTAAACAGAATTATCATTAACCGCAAAGACTAATTTAAAATTGAGATATTCAGACAGTAATCGAAATAGTATGGTCACGGCTTAAGCCGAGTTGGAAAAACAAAATGCTTTACATCGTCCAGGCCGTAAGTCACTTTCAAGAAAGTTACAAGTCATGGCTGCTATAGTATTAAAGATTTCTTGCCAGAATACCCTCTAGGGTTTCTAAGTCATACAAAAACAAACAAACAAGAAGTAACAACCTAACATATAAACCAAGCCTGTGCCATAACCAGCATCAAAGCTTTCCCATTTTGTTTCAAACCACCATAACACCAATGCAAGAGAAACCCTCAGCGTGCCCAGGGCTTACCAAGGTTTGCATGGCCACAAATGGTGGAGTTGAGCCTTCAGCTAACCCCCCTTGCCTTGAGAAAAATCCTGCACAGAAGAACATATATTAGTTACAGTTTTTTAAAATAAAAAAATGAACTTAAACTCAAGACTGCTGTAAAACAAAAACCTATGACTGGCAGTTACTTGTTTCGATTGGTCATTAGAGATGTCAAGGACTCAAGCAACTGGAGCAGTCGATGGCACATGGAAAGGAAAACATCAGACGCGTTAGTGTGTAGGTCACAACTGAAACCCCAAGTCACGAATTCGAAGGAAACGAGCGTTACTCCAACCATAACAAAAGCCAATCATGGCTTAAAATTCGGTCCATTGTTTTCCTGTCTTAAAAACCCAAATCAGTACTTGAATCAGTGAAGAAAAGAAATTTTTTCTACACACTTATGTTCTCCACAGTAGTCGTAAAACACTCAAAAACCAGTCTTTTCATCTCACAAGGCCTAGCTCACAAGGGATTGGAAAACTGAGAAGTCAATTGAGAGTATTGATGGCCACGAGCTCACAGCTTGGCCGCACTAGACAGGAAACCCTCGCTCTGTGAAATGAATTGGATAGGGTTTAGTTTCTTTTAAGTCAACCATCTTGTGGTTGAAACCATCCCCACATGTCCACGAAATCATTTGCAAATCGAGGGTGCAATTCTATAGTGGAGGATGGTTCCAATCTGCAGCAAATAATTATAATAAAAATCCCTATAATCATTTAAACTATGCATTTTCTACGATTGCAATGATATATTAATACCATGGAGTTGTTCGATACTTAGTTTACCAAATATAAAATTAATATGGGGGGTGTCTTCTAGGATAAGCTAAGTATATATAACTTCTTGGTTAACCATGTGTGCTAGAATATAGTCAAATGGACATATGTTTAGTATCCAACCAATATTGGTTGATCAACAAACTTATCCCAAAGTTTTACTAACTCATCTTGTATGAAGATATAGTTATTATATATAAATGAGAATTATATAATGTTAAACCTAGGAGAAGGTTGAAATGGAGATACATCTTTTGAGTGTATGGTCTTAAGAGTTCTTAAGAGTTCACTCCTTTTCAGTAAAATAGGCTAATTGTAGTTTAGGAAGATGAAGTATTCCCTTGCTTTTATCTCCAAAGAATCATATACTTATGTTTAAGACTAGCCTCCAAATGTGTGCTTAAACTAAGCAAAAGTCGGAGTACTATAATTTTATCTTAGATAAAATCTAGATCAAAATTGCTATAAATGAAAGCACCAAATATTCTTGGATTTAATTGTAATCAACCGGTAACTTGTTTTTCCTTTGGCATAGTACCTTGATCATGTTTTTACACCCATGCAGATGCATTTTTTTATAAATACAATTATGGATACGTGACAACACAAATAAGATCAACGTTACCTCATGGAGTCAAGCTAATCTTAAATATTCTAAGACTAGCATCATATTCATGCTAGGGAAGTATCTTCTTGACCTGTTTTATAAATATTATTTTACTAGAGCTTACACTTACATGTTAAAACCTGTAAGAATCCATCAGTCCCACTGTGTTAGCTTAAAGCTAAGTAAGCCCCGATCACACATAAGAATTCTTTCCCTACTTGACAAAATAAATCATCAGTATATCTAGCAACAGTAAAATACAAGTTCTTTTTCTACTTCTGGAAGAATTACAACTGCTAAGTCATCAACAGCACTAACTCAGCTTTTAATATTACGTCTATAGATAATACAAAATCTTATAAAGATGCAACTCATTTTCCTTTATAAACTGTTTTATTATTTGCTAACCATTAGTGGTACTTTAGCAGTGACATTAGACATTTTATGTCACTTGAAAAATTTTAAATTTTTACAAATTTTTGAGTTATTACACTTGCCTCCATCGCGCGCAAGTTTCTTTCCTATACTCCTTTCCTAGGCCAACAACTAGATCAATGTAGTTACTACAAAGAAAGCATTTGGCATCGTGTTCATGAAGTACATTAACGAACCAAACTTCTTCCTATATCTTGTGATATCAACTATATTTGAATTAGGATCACATAGAAAATGCAAGTTTGATGCCATTGGTGTAGTTATAGTCCAACATATCAAACCTCTTCAATATTTTTACTGCACATTTTCCTTGGCTAAGGAAAAATCCTTTGAATTATATCACACCACATGTCAATACTCTTGAACTATGAGATCTACTGTAGTCACTCCCTCTGAGGTGAAGTACCATCCTCCCTTCGCATCTTGTACTCTCTGCATTATGTTCTCGAGTGACAAATAACCTCCTCTACTACTAATCTTTTGCGTATCCATCTATTTCAAGATCCTCCATCTCAAACTTTGTTGCAAGTTCCTTTTACACCCATATATGGTCTTCTCGTCCTCTAGAGGCTTCCATCTTCAACCTTGTAGAAAACCTTGATATCTCCATCACCTTAAATGATCCTCAAGCTCCTCATGTAACTATATGTGTTATCCCATGGTTTCCTACTGAGCTTGTGCAAATCCTTCTATGAATAGGTGGTCCTTTCTAGAGAGTCCTAAATCCTGGAGGTTACTATATCTGTTCATCTACTTCAATTACACCAGCAGTATAGTGTGATATCCACAACTGAAGAGGTGTGTATGGCCCCTAGATTAATTTATTTCCATAATCGACTCCATCTTTCTAAGAGAAACCATGAAACTTGGTTCGTATCTTTTGATACTTCCATCTGTTGTATGCTTGATCTTGTAGATCTACTTGGAAGACATTATAAACTTCCCTTCATGTCTTTAGGCCACATTCTAGACATAATTCTTCATTATTGCTACTCCTTAATTATATCTATTGATATTTTGAGCAATAATGGATATTCTTGAACTTTAAAACTCTTGTCAATCATATGATGAGGACCTATAAAAATTAACAATTCAATCACACACAATAATTCATCCACAACAAAAGATGTACCCCGGGGAAAATACTCATAATAGAGAGGATAAAAAACACTATAAATTCTTTAGAGTATATTAGATAGATTGCAAATAATGATTTTTACAATATAAGCACATTTATTGATAAGAGAGAATACAAATAAATAGAGAACATAGATCCATCGTTACAACTGTTATGAACTTTCCATATGCCTAGCATATTAATAACAACCCATAATGACTACCATGAAAACCCTAGTGATGGTTGCATGACAATTATCCACACATGCATTATAATTTCCAATTTCCTTTTTCAAAAATTCAATTCAGTCATTCAATCTTCATCATGCACAACTAATGTGTCATACCTTAAATCATGGATATTAACTGATAATTAACTGGAATTGGAGTGAACTCAATCTCTAACTGAATATTGATCACTTAGTTAATAGGCTAACATAAGTTTCAGAGTGCAATAAATCAAGTGTCATATCCAACACACTTTCTTTAACTAAAGTGTTGTCCTTTGATTAACTTAAGTATATTTTGTTAGTCTAACTAAAATGTAAACACTTTAGTTAAATATTGCATCTTTCTTTAATCATGTAGTTAATCATTATTAACTAAATCTTGTTGATCGATGAACATTGAGCTCTTCTTTACTGAACTGAATGTTGATCATTAATAGTTCAACTAATGGTTTAACTAAAGCACTTCTTGAGGCATTCATATTTAACTAAATATTTATAACTTGAGTGTGCTTTGAATTCTCTTTCTCTCATAATCTCTTTATTGTGTATCTCTTTATCTTATGGCATGGTCTATGTTTAGTAATTTATAATATCATATTATAATTAGAATAATTGTTCCTTACCTATGATCATATGTATTACCTTGGGTCATATATCCATATGCTAAAGTAAATGACTCAAGGGGCAGATATTCCCTAAAAGATACATGTAGCACCTAGTGACCATGACTAGACATACACCACATACTATAATCTCATGACTTGATAAAACACAAGAATCATGAACTTAATATAAAATAAGTTATGGAATCGATGCAACAAAAGTCTTTGACCTTGATACAACACAAGTTCCTGAACTTAATACAACATAATATCATAGTACAAGCATCTCTCATGACCTCAACATCCTATCTTGATACAACACAGGCTCATAAATTAATACAATATAAGTTTATGAAATTAATACACCATAAGTTTTGGACTTGATACAACACAAGTCTCATGGAGAGGTTTCTATAGAAATAATAGCTCCAATTCTATGAGCAAAGATGCTAATAAGGACCACAATAAATAGATATTTCTACTAAGATAATTCTCAAAAGCATACACAGGAAAAATAGAGAGAATAAAAGAGACTGAATCACATGAATGAAGATATGAATATTGGAGTGTATCCTTCAATTGAATAATGATGAATAATAGTGTACATAAATAGTACACCCCTCATAGGTAAAATCGATTAGTATGGAAACAATTCATAAAGCTTAGAAAGGTAGACTTACCAAATATGATAAACACCCATAGATGGCCAAATCACTTCCCAAATCAGTCAAGGACCTCACGAATTAGAAAAATCATGAGTGAGTTGTCAAGAGTGATGGATAAACATGCTAATCTTGGAAAATGCAGAGAAAATCATGGAGGATGGGTTGGAAACAAAAGATACAAGTTTCTTAGTTAACTAGCTTTACTTTATCCATAGAAAATATGGATAAAATCATAATAAGGCGGAATTTTCAAAAAAACACAGTTACTAAATCTAGGATTCCATAAAGTTGTCAAGATCAACCCGTAATCCGAATTAAAGCATTCCTGGGATATAGATGGAAAGTGTTGAATTTAAGGTGCAAGTGGATTCCAACTCTTTAGCGAGTGGGTAGGAATTTAATCAAATAATGATTAAATATTTTATCCTAAGTTATGAGTGGGTTTAATAATATCCCAACACCCCCATTTAAGTCTGACTTTATTATGGTATGTAAAAAATATACGTGTATAAAGGGCTAAAAAACAAGGCTATGCTCACCCTTTAACAATTATTGATGTCCAACAAGCTGAGGAAGGAGGAAAAACCACATGGGGAAAATTATCCCTCAAGAAAGGACAAGGCACAAAATTTGAAATAAAATGTCTTCAGTATGTCTTTATCTCCACTTGAATGAGCTGAATGAACTTCTTATTGGTCAAATACTTGATGAAGAAATAATTAACTCCATGATCATGCGCTAGAGTGTTGAATCTGCAAGAAAGAAGTGGAGATACTCCGGGTATCTCATCAACTGATGAAGTTGGGGAATTATATGAATGCTTATATATTCTATCAAACTATGGTATGAAAACAAAATATTAAATGGAAAATATATATGTGCATACTCCTTCCCAAAGGAAACACAAATTAAGACAATTTGTTACACACTCAATTCCCTGAATAGCTGCAAAATTGTGACATGAATCACATGTCATTTTCCCAATATGATGTAGCACCTTCCTAGATACAATATGAGGCTGATAAAAATATTATATATTAGAAACATTAGCATATGGAACAAAAAATACAAAGGCTTTAGTGATCCCATGAGGATATAAATCTAGGCTAAGAAATATACGAGCAAATGGGGAAAACTGAGAAGTGTAAAAATATGAATGATGGATGGACATGAGACCTGAAGCATAAGTGCTTAGAAAAGATACAAACATGTTTAATATGAGTCCAAATATTACTAATTTCATGGATAATAAACCACTTAAATATAGAGAAGACTTCAAACCATGTAATATAAGTAGCACTGCATAAGAGACCAAGGAGGAATCAACTAGTGAACTTGGGATTTGTATAGTCTTAGGATTATTCATAGGTATGGTAGATGGTATGGATGGTGGTATGAATTTTTTATCAGCCTTGAAAAATTATTCTAAAGTATCCAAGAGATCACATATAAGCATATTGATAGACTCATGGGATTACATAGGTAATGAATCCTATGTAGTATAAAAGGAGGAAGGAAGGATATGTTCAAGATATTCAAGGAGGCTTTGAGTATTGATGACAACAACAAAGAAGGAGAGGTATAAGCACATGATATCAAGTATCGCAAGTGGTATGACACAATAATACTTTATTTGGCTAAGAAAACATCCATAAATACATTAGGTTGTGCACCATCAATGACAGAGGTATGCACAAGGTGTGAAAGATCTAGCACATAGATCTCAGAATATAAGATAGAAGATATATAGAACACTAAATGGGTGAATGGATCATCATCAATATCAATAGAAGTTTCATATTTCACTTATTTTTCATCATCAACATCATAATAATATGAATAAATATCTTCAACTTCAAGAGATACAGAGAAAGATGTCTCTTGAATATTAGCTTCTTGATTGAAGGAGGAGGCATTGGAATGAAATAGGGTATAAACAACATGAATTGTATGAGAAAATGATTCATTATAAATAACTTCATTAGATAATGTAGAGGCCAATACATCTTCATAGAGATCACATGAGGAGATGATGGGTTCACTCCATGATTCATCTTCTACTTCCTCCACACCAAAATATTTGTCCAAATTGTTCCAAATATCAAATGGATATTCACCAGAATCTATGAGATGATGTATATTTGGAGACATTCCCAAACACATAATTCCATAAGATCTATCACAATTATTCATCCAGTTAATCTTCTCTTCATGAGACTCACGTTCGCTTAATGCACCAATGGATATTTCAAAGATGAATTGCATCTTCAAGTATGCACTCAGCTTGGGATTCCAATCATCATAGTTGAAAGGATATAGTAGAGGAATTTGTGAATCCATATAGAATTTGTTGATGTTAACACAAAATATTGTTCACCTAGATATACATGGTCTAAACCTCATACATACATCATATTTCTACCATATTCCTCTTACTTTTGACCTTCACAATTGTATTTCCACAAAAATGGTCCAAAACATTATTATTTACTATGGTTTACCCTCACTTTCTCCAGAAAAGGGTAAAAAACCATTAAAGGGGTCAAAAACCCTAAAAAGGGTACAAAAACCCTAAAATGGATTAAAAAAACTAAAAAAGAGAAAGGATAAAAAAACAACAGGAAAATACCATGGGTCACCACACTGGGTCAAAAAACCCTAGAACCATTTTATAAATACATTGTGAAGGGCTCTCCCAAAATACCTTTTTTCACCTTTTTTCCCATTTTGTGAGTACACTGGGACACATTTTGCTCTCAAGTATTCACACACCTTTTTTCCATCATCCTGTTTCCATGCCATTCCCACTTAGTATGTCAAGACATCCTCCATACCCACCTGGAAAACCAACCTATGGAGAGGTGGACCACTTCCGAGATGACCACAGTGGCCCAGTTTACAAGAAAGAAGGTATAACATTTGTTTATTTGTATTTTATTTAGTTTATCCCTCATATATATATTTTAATTATGTTACTAATATTGTTTGTTGTCATAGTTTTTCATGAACTCTTCCTTATGATCCCATTGAACTAAGGCTGGTGCTTTTGCATGTAACAGGGGTAAAAAACCGATTACAGTTTTGGTGACTCCGTTGTCCATCCTCTTGGATCCCTATTTTTGTAGGTTAGCTACGGGTTCATTTTCAGTTTCTTTCTTCATCCGTCATTGATCAAGCTCCCACGCGGTCGATCTGAACCCTCACAAAGTCAGTGCCTGCTCCCTCGGCCCCTGCCAACTCTGTCTTTTTTATTTTTTCCTGTTTGACACCAGTCATACTTATCGGGATATGAGCCATGACCCTGACACTCCTTTCCACCAAATAAGTGTGACATAGGTCATGACCTTATGCTCGATACGCAAGACCTGGCTCATAGATGCCGATCGCACCTGTCCCAGCTGAAGGAGCAACTCCAGTCATCCCTGTGACCCTGTTTCGAGTGACTCAATCACATCTGACTCTTTGTTAGGAATGACTTGTTTTTTTTCTACCCAGATCGCCTCTGTCTCTCTATTCTGTGTGACCCATATCATTCCTATGCCTCTGATAGGTGTGACCACCAATTCGTAGTCTATTTTTTGTACCTGTTTCAGACCCCTATCTGTCCCAAACCTTTGTCCTGACCTATCTTTCTTTCCATAACTGATATTTTATAGACCCTTTGTGTGTTTGAGGTCTCCCTATATTGGTCGATGATTTACCATAGTTGATCTTCGTAGTTGAAACCCCTTCCTTGTTTCCTGTAAAAAGTTCCTTATTCCTCATTGGTTTCAAGATTGGAAAAAAAACATTTCACATACAGTTGCACATAATTCACACCACTAAGTGAACACACTCGGTTCATGACCCCCAACAGAGCCTTAAAAAATAATCAATTAACTTAACTGTAAGAAGTACTTGGGAATATCCCTAAAACTCATTGTGAGGAGTACCACAGGAACCTCGAAGTGCTTGGCCATTGAGAATACCTTCCAAGATAAAAGGGAAAATACCCCTACCTGATTGAATAGTTCCAACCCATGAGGAAAATGAAGAGATATCATTTATGGAAAAGCACTCATCATTTTTACCTAAGCTATGGAGTGATGGGTACTTCCCCAATACGCAAGTCATCAGACAACATTGGTGGCTGAGTGACTCCTTTTGAACCATTAGGAAGCTGATTAAAACCTGGGTCCATATTGATCTCCCATCACTACAAAAAGTCATCATTGCTCCACCATTTTATTCCTATTGGCTTAGGGGGGACACCCCTTTGTTTGGTTCTTTAAAATATTGCCATCGAAGCCATATTCGACATCAATCACCACCCTCAAAGCCGCACACAACATCTAAGTCTGATTAGGATTCCTACCAATCCTAACCCACTTTGTTCACTATCCCATCTATCCCCATGACTAGGAGACATATAGATCCCTTCTACAAAGGGATAATTGGGATTTGACCTGTGTTCTTGCCACCCATCATCACGAATATATCCTCCAGTGGGCTTATCACCACTACACGCACTGTTGTTGGTACACTACCCACTAGTGGCCTCCCTGCACCAGCTACTGTGGTTCTCACCATACCACCTTTTATACCTGGGGGAAGGGGCCCTTCCACGTCAATTCCGACTATCCCTACTATGGGAAGTAAACTACATCCACCCCTAGTCATGCCTAGGACCTACGTTCATGTAGCCACCGGCACCATTGTTGGTCCTCACCAAGCCAACCTCTATTCTAGCCTCCCTTTCAGGGCTAGCCTCAACCTTCCAGATTTGGAAATTTTAACAAATGACCCCATTAGTCATCAACCCACTGGCCTCCCATGCCTACAAAAATTCCCTTAGACATCCCAAAGTTTGAGGGAATGGCAGGTGAGGACCCCCAAAACCATATCATGTCTTTCCACTTTTGGTGTTCATCGAACAACATTGTAGATGAATATGTTAGATTGAGTTTGTTCCAGCGCACACTTACAGGTGCTACGGATAAATGGTACATCAAGCTACCTCATTCCACTTACCCCAATTTCTCCTCATTTTCCTCAATGTTCCTTTCATACTTTCAACTACCGGTCCGATATGACAAGGGAGTGGAAATATTTTTATCGTGCCGTCAATCGATAGCTATCCACATCATGGATCACATCCATGAGTGGAAACATCTACGTAGCTTGTGCAAGATCCAATTGGATGATAGGAGTTTTCTCAACTAGTTTCTCAAAATCTTACTCCCACCTATAGCCAAGGATGTCACATTTTGGTGACCACAAACTGAGGAGGATGCCATCCTAAAGGCCCAACATTTTGACTTGATCTATGCCCATTCTGGTTACCTATACACTGTCATACACGATGCTTCTTACATTGACACCTCTCGTCGTGACACGCTGAGGGAATCCCACGCCATTAATGGAGTCATCGGCTCTATCACATAACATCCTCTATTCTACGTGGCCTCTGCCATGATGCCACCACACCCATGTAACACACATCATATGATGCCTTAGTCCAGAGAAGCCCCATCCTACACACCTTCTTCACCAACTCATCATGTCCATGGACTGACCTGTTCAACACAATTGTGCTTTGGCTAAGAGGGAGGGTTTGCAGCCCCTCCAGCCTCACCAATCTATTATGCACCACCTATGCAACCTGTTCTAGATCCGATCCTAACTCCTCTAGTTTACACAGGATAGGTGTATGCTCAGCAAAACCTTCCTAACCAACCTCCCCCCAATAATGAATAAGGGCAGGGAAAGAACAAACAAGGAAGAAACCAAGGTAATAATCAACCCCAAGGAGGTGGCGAACAAGAAAATCCTCCAAATAATAACGATGTCGACTTGCCTGCATAGAATCCCCACCGTCCTACTTGTCCTGGTAAGAATCCATAGTTACAAACCAACCATTTGTGTGCTATCTCCAACACCTACGGTCATTACACCCATCTGTGTCCTCACATGGTTCACATCCATCAACTTCTCTAGAATGACACTCAATGTGATCCCAATGTGACTGCTCTAACTCATCCAAACCTAGCACCACTAGGTCCTCCACCTATGGTGCTCCAAAACCCCCTACCACATAAAGGAATGGTTGCAACCCAACCCTTGGCCCCACTTGCTCCTATCGCTCCTGCTATGGCCCCACCTGCTGTGGCTAGGTTCCATCGCCTCATGATGTTGTTGTCCGAAGTCAACCTCTAGACTCGATGCAACCAATTTTTCTCCATCATCGAAACCACTAAACCATCAATGAAATATACCTTTGACACTCCTGATATGTATCTCAACTTACCAAGACCCCCTACAGATGGGGCAGTCAGAGTCCTGCGGTTTCCTATGCATCGTATCGCAAACAATGCTACTGCCTGAGCTTTTCTCAACTATAGTATAGGTGACGACTTAAACCAATATCTTACAACAATGTCCACTATGGAAGTTCTTAAAACCTTTCCATTGTAGTGTAAAGCATTGTTGTTTACGCTAGGTGTCATATATCCCTATAATTCTAGGTTGATCACCTTTAACTTGGATCAAGGAGAACCTAGGATGTCATCTACCATCGCCTTCCAGGTTCCAATCTCAATTCATATTTTGTGCATACATCAATGCATTATTGATGAAGGGGAATCAACCTGCATTATGTCAACTACCATTTGGCAGAAACTCGGGTCCTCGACCCTTCAACCTTCTACCACCACTCTTTGTGCCTATGATGGTTACTCCACTCAGTGACGGGGGTTCTAACAAACGTCCCTATTGAGATAAATGGTAAAACTATGTTGATCAACATCGAGTTTGTCAATGCCCAACTTGACTATAAACTCCTCCTAGGACGTAGCTACATGTATGCCATGCGAGCCATGGCCTCTACCATATTGCGACTCCTGATGTTCCCTTGTGATTGGAATATCATGACCGTCGACTAGATGACTTACTATGATCCTAAGGGGATGGAAACACTGGAACCCATCCTTCCAAATATCATCTCCACCATCGACAGAGTGTCCATTTATTCCTTATCTATTATTGGAATGGGCTTGTTTTCCAACACTCCTATGATAGACACCTTCTTGTCCTTACCACCTCCTCCTACGACGACTTCCATATCATATTTTTGTACTATCACATCCAATACCATCCGGACCACATCACAACATCACTCACAACCCCAAGAATAGTCACCCATGAATTATTAGGGTTCATTCCCGATCCACACGATTCCCTTCTTGTTTCCACTATCTGGCATTGTTAGCAAGCCTGTCATGGCTACTCTAAACTTACCTAATTTCACATTGATAATTCATGTGTGGTACCTCGATCCACCCACTCAGCCCTCGGTTCCCCAGGTTATTCCAACTCTCGTCCAACCCATTGATGCGTTGTCACAACTACCTGTCGATCCATCGAAGACTGCTCATGTCTCTGTGCCTGTCCCTCCTCCTCCAAAGAAGGCTAGGGGCAAGGCCACCAAAGAAATGACTAAACCTTGTTTGACTCCCCCTTGCACATTGTGCAATATCCAAGGTCATGTGACACAAAATTGTTTAGAGCTTTGTATCCTTTTCACCCACATGGACTCTATGGATACATCCGATGGCACTCCAGTAGTTACTGTCCTAGATCCACCAATGGTTAAGAACAAGTCATTGTGAACCAACCATCCTTGTCCAATGTGCATCTTATATGGTCATTACTCTCACCATTGCCTCGACTTACCCGAGTATTGGTCATCCCATCACTACCTTTGGAAGCACTCTTGTGAGTCTAACATCACCATCCTTGAATAGATCCATCCTCCAGATTTTTCCTCAGACACAAGCAACACCATATCCATGATCTCCAGTTCCACTAGTCCTTCCATATCCTTAGTCCTAGAGGATCTCTTCTATTTATATATGTGTTTCTTTAGAAATGATGAGGAGATTCTTGAATATTTTTCGACTCTTGAGTACCCTTGGTATGATATGCACCATTACTCATTATTTATTCCCGATGGACCTCTCTCATCGTCGGACCAATACTCAGTTGAATCCAATGACTTCATCCATGGAAAAGTTGACTGGTTCAAGAACCCCATTCCAACACCCGATGCCTTTGAAGAGGGTTATATGGCTAATATTTCACCAACAATTAAGGTCAACATATCAACCAACCCTAAGCTCGCTGAAGAAATTACACTTAGAGCATATTTCTCCCCCGAAGAAGTGGCTTCCTACAAATCACTTTTTCAGGAGTTCCGTGATATCTTTTCTTGGTCATATACTGTGATTCCTGGTCTTGATCCATCCATCATCGAACATTGTATTGACACTTGGATCGATGTTGTTCCCTTGAGCCAAAATAAAATACCCATTCACCCCTCAAAGGCTCATGCTATCAAAGATGAGACCAAAAAAATATGCAAAGCAAGTTTAATATACCCCATTGTGTATACCATGGGTTTCTCATCTTATTCCCATAAAAAAACAAGGTACCATTCGCGTTTGTACTGACTTTCATGAACTGAACTTGGCATGTCCCAAAGACAACTTCCCCACTCCGTTCATTGACCAAATCATTGATGCATGTGTCGGCCATGAAGTATTTTATTTCATGGATGGTTTTTCTAGTTATAACCATATTCAAATCTAGAAAGAGAACTAGTATAAGACTGCTTTCACAACCCCTTGGGGTACCTTTGCGTATTGAGCTATGCCATTTGGCCTTAAAAATAATGGATCCACTTTCTAGCGAGCCATGACGTTCTACATTGACAACCTTATCTACATCATATTGGTCTACTTAGAGGAACTCTTGACTCTCTCTCAAAAATTTTCAGGGCATTTGGATGGCTTATGACAAGTATTCTTGCGATGCCGCAACTACAATGTACGATTGAACCCCCTCAAGTGTGTGTTGTGTGTCCCTGTTGGGAATTTACTTGGATTTATCATCGCTCACAAAGGGATTGTAGTTGATCCTTTGGAGGTTCAAGAAATTATGAATCTTCACCCCCCACGTACTTTGTGCCAAATGCAGAGTCTCCAAGGCAATGTCAATTTCCTTCATTGGAGGTCCTATGCCTGAGCCACTCACCATGTAGCACTTGTGGCATAGTTTTTATTTTTTGTTTTTTTACATGATTTTTACCATGAGTTGGTTACCCCCTCCAGTAGTTTGTCCACATCTATTCACAGTGATTCCATTGTAGAACTCCATCGCATCATTTTCATGTGAGCAGGTGAATATAACCCCTGCTTTGGCGCCACTGGTACCCCGCAGGAGGGTGCGGTATCATGTCTACACATGCACACAATATGTCACATGTGTGATCTAGCTACCACCATGATAGCATACCATTAGGTCCCTATATCTACACTGGCATTTGAGGCATCTACAGGATCTCCCTGGTAGTCCATACTCACGTATGGATCATTCTCTATGAGGATAGGAAGCTTCCACCACTGTGCAAATATCTCTCGGATGAAGAGAATATGACATGTACTAGTTTGAATCCCTTCCTACTTTCTTCAAGCCATTTATTGAAGTGACTTTGATTTCCATACCACCACGCGAATCACACCTTGTCCATTGAGCTAGCTCCATACCCATATGCCTCCATTTGGTCTAGTTTTTCCCCATACACTACTGCACCAGCGGAAACATCACTAGATTCTAGTCAGATTCATCCTGAGTCCATTTGAGACATCATTCATACCACCGTGTTCAGTCTTACTCCCTCTGTCTTTTGATGAGACCCTCGTCTCATTCTCTCACTATGATTTTTTAGTCCATTTCCCAGAAGTCACCTTGATTTATGTGTCATCACATGAATCTCCCATTGTATGTATTGGCATGTTCATGAGCCCTCTGCTCCATCCATACTACATAGTTGGCCATATTTTACCTCCATCCATCGTCTCGCAAGGGGGCCCCATCACTGTTCTGCATTTATTCCTCTCATCCATGTTCACAACATAACCTCTTTCCATATATCGAACACTTCCCCCTTGCTTGATTCACCATTACAAAGTTTCTGTTAAGATTTTTTATGACTCTTAAAAGAATGAAAGTATCGCCGAGCATGCTTTCTTCCTTTAACGCTCGTAAAAGTATTTGAAAGGGCATCTATGTAGCCTCGTTTATCTCCTTTTTTGGACTATGTATACTATCATAAAAAAGGACCACCTTGCACACTCAAGCCGGGAACATTTCCCTTTGCATCCTTTTATTCTTTCTCAGACATTAGGACTATACTTTACAAAAAATATCAATATATGTTGTCTTTAAACTCTTTTCCAGCCCTCTGATCAATAAAATATTTCCAAGCAAACTTGGTTTCATTAATGCTCCTAAAATTATTTGAACAACCGTCTAGTCAGTATAGGTTTAGCCTTTTTCGGCCTGATTAGACTACCAATGGTAAAGAAGTATTCCTTCCCCAAAGGATGGGAGAGTTCTCTTGTGTAAAATTTTATCCTTTTTTGGGCTCAGGAGACTACATATGAAAAAGAGACCACATTGGAGTCTTCTTCTTGTTTTCATACTCTCTAAAAATGAAAACACCATTGAGCATTTACTTTCTTGGGATCACTAAAAATCCACGATATCGTGTCATAATGATGTATTTAGGTGCCACTACATATGATATTACAGTATGGAATATTCCCCCCATTGGGTCTCCTTTTTTCAGAGTATTCTGCGATGAGTCTTCCTTGGATCCCCTAGACATCACTAATCCAGTTACTTCCCTCGGTATTTCCCATTTGCAGTTTTCTTCCCGGTATTACAGCTATGATACCTCTTCCATGAGTGAGTTTCATTTGCTTCCAAGTAAGCCCTTTTTTCATACTCCGAACAAAGGAAGTTTGAGTCCCCCATACTCCCCTTTCCATATTCCCCCATTTAGTGTGTTAGTCCCCATATTGGTCCACATATTTGATTATACCCCTCATGCTTCTAGTCAAGGACACATCATTGCCTTGATTAGTTGCAGGTCTCCCTCTATCAACATCAACAAATCTATTCCATAAGATAGACCCAGAGGTCCCTGTATCCTAGTTTCATCCACCGCATTGATGAGTTCCTTGTACCACTTGAGAGGACCCCTTAGTACCTCTATAGATGGTTGTGTCTCATGTGCTCGACTTCAGCTACATCATCACACCGTTGAGATTCGTATAGGGTATTGGTCCATTCATTATTTAGTCGAAGACTCCGGTTGTCACCTGACTCTAGCATATTGGTGAGTCTACTATGGGACCCACGGAGTTTCATGTCTCTTGTGATTTCTGGGCTACGTTTGCGATAGTGTTTGGAATCCCCCGTGTTGTGCTTCCATGTATCTTCAGTACTTGATGTTGCATATTGTACCATAGATATTCTGACTCTTAATCCTTGATTCCATATATATGTACACCTCTATATTCAGGAGAGAATCAATTGCAATTATATTGCATTCCATGAGAATTCCATTGTTCCTATGTATCAGTTCTTCAGATCAGCATTATGTTTAGTCCCTTCTTGAGGCCACCATTATGTATCATCATTTGTATATGTATTGATGGAATCCCATGTTTTTGAGCCTTGATCCCATTATTTATTATTTTGATATTGTTACAAGCATGGGTATGCCATCCTCGTCCATATACATGCCATGCATTATATGTATCTCACCCATTGTTGGGAACCATTAATAAAAAAACAAAAGCCACAGTCATTCAAATGAGGAAGCTCCACTTCTCTGCAATTCTCTCTAGTCTCTCCACTACTATCCATGATCCTATGATGTCCATTGGCCATACGAGGAGATCTTTCCCTCACACATCAGGGGGACATCTCTTAACACAAAAATTGTTCACCTAGCTCTAGATGGTCTAAACCTAATACATACATCATATTGCTACCGTATTTCCCTTACTTTTGACCTTCACAATTGTATTTCCACAAAAATGGTGTAAAACATTATTATTGGCTATGGTTTACCCTCACTTTCTCCAAAAATGGGTCAAAAACCCTAAAAAATGGTCAAAAACCATAAAAAGGGTTCAAAACCCCTAAAAAGAGAAAGGCTAAAAAAACCATAGGAAAATACTATGGGTAACGAAATTGGGTCAAAAAACCCTAGAACCATTTTGTAAATACATTGTGAAGGGCTCTCCCAAAATACCTTTTTCACCTTTTTCCCATTTTGTGAGTATGTTGGGACACCTTTTTCTCTCAGGTATTCACACACTTTTTCCCATCATCTCATTGCCATACCATTCCCACTTAGTACGTTGAGAAATCCCCCGTACCCACCTAGAGAACCAACCTGTGGAGAGGTGAGCCAATTTCGAGATGACCACAGTGGCCCACTTTACAAGAAATAAGGTATAAAATTTGTTTATTTGTATTTTATTTAGTTTATCCCTTGTATATATATTTTCTTTGTGTTATTAATCTTGTTTATTATTTTAGTTTTCCATGAACTCTCCCTTACAATCCCATTGACGTAAGGTTGGTGCTTTTTCATGTAACATGGGTAAAATCCTCGTTATAGTTGATATTCTCTAGGAGATACTCTCTGCAACCTGCAAAAAAAAACTAGGAGAAAATCTTGTAAGCTTAGATCAAGCTCTTCTTCAGAGAGGGATAGGAGACTGGATGCGCTCCTCAACTCTATAGAACTTGAGCAACCTTGTACTCTGATACCACATAGAAATAATAGCTCCAATGCTATGAGAAAATATGCTAATGATAAGAACAAGAAATAGATACTGCTAGTAAGATAATTCTCACAAGCATACACAGGAAAAATAGAGAGAGGAAAAGAGACTGAATCACAAGAATGAAGAGATAAATATTGGAGTGTGTCCTTCCATTGAATAATCATGAGTAATAGTGCACATAAATAGTACATCCCTCATAGGTAAAATTGAGTTGTATGGAGACAAACCATAAAGATCAGAAATGTATACTTACCAAATATGATAAACCCCCATAGGTGGCTAAAGATCTTCCCAAATTAGTCAAGGACCTCATGAATTAGCAAAAACATGAGTGATTTGTCAGGAATGATGGATAAAAATGCTAATGCTAGAAAATGGAGAGAAAATCATGGAGGATGGGTTGGAAACAAAAGATACCAGTTTCCTGGTTAACTAGCTTTACCTTATCCACAAAAAACATGGATAAAAGAACAATAAGGTAGAATTTGTAGGAAAGTGTGGTTACTAATTTGGGAGCCCATAAAGTAGTCAATATCAACCCAAAATCAGAATTAAAGCATTCATGTGGTATAGATGGCAAGTGTTGACTTTAAGGTGCTAGAAGATGCCAACTATCTAGATATTGGGTAGGAATTTAACCAAATAATGATTAAGTATTTTATCCTAAGTTATGAGTGGTTTTATTAATATCCCAACAGTTTCTAAAATTAATACAACATAAGTTTCAAACTTGATACAAAACAAGTCTCTTGTACAATGACTCCTGATGCTATACTTTTAAAAACTCCCTCTCAATGAGGGAGGCATTCTCTGCTTTACTAGGAATTTCCAACCATACCAAGCTTATCTCGAAATTAATTCAACTTTGTCACTAACAATGACTTGTCCAAAAATTTGTAATATGCTCATTAGTAGCTATGTACTTAAATTCCATTTTATATGACCATGATTTCGATGACATAAAATTCCATCTCAATGCGTTTTATCATAACACTCACAAGGTTTTTTTGGAAATCTTGACTATTAACACCTAATAACTACAGGTTCAAGTATTTCACCCTAGTTGGTAGATTCCCAAACTACACTACTCAGCATGTAGAACTATCTGCAAAACACATTTTCTTATGTAGTACTCTCTGGCATACATCTTTCTTTTTGTAGCTTAGCCGCGCTACACTTAACTTCTGTAGTACTAGCCACAATTTAGATCACTTATCTGAGACTAAAATACTATTTGGATTGCACAATCATATAATAGGTTTGCCATGTATAAAAATACAATAAATAGCCTATTCTAATGGACCTCAAAGGTACTCAAACATATGCTTAGTAGTAATCATAAAATGAACAATAGGTCTTCTCAAACACCAACCAACTACTTACACATAGTAGCATCATCTAGATCCAATCCATAATATAGTTTCTAATAAATGGAAACCATGGATTTTAAATCCATCATATATAAAATTATTCAACAAATGTGTAATGTCATGCATAAAGAAAGTATCATATTTTCTTTTAATATCCAACATTTCTTGACTTCTTAAATCTTCTGCTATGTAGAGAATTTTTATATGAGATTTCCATTCTCTATGATGTTCTTCAAGGTCTGATCACTTTCTTAGTGATTCTTCTCTTTATACTACATCACCCCAACCACCTATCCAAGAGGTTTAATTCTTCTTTGACAGTCCAAATTATAACTCTTCTTGAGTATGAATAGTATCTAAGAGTTTGACCATGTCTCTGCTCATGTGGATTCCTTGCACAAGGTATCATGACCCTTGGCTTCCTGAGTCATGTACCATGAATAACTAGTGGGGAATTTTTCTGCTGCTGCATGTGAAGACACATCAATAATTCCTCTTCAACTAGAGGAGTTTTTATGTACTATACCAAGCTATTCC
Source organism: Pseudotsuga menziesii (assembly GCA_001517045.1). NCBI lineage: Eukaryota > Viridiplantae > Streptophyta > Pinopsida > Pinales > Pinaceae > Pseudotsuga > Pseudotsuga menziesii. The sequence goes on along the minus strand of LPNX011058451.1, from coordinate 113,387 downwards.
CAAATAGAGGCTTAGTAAGAATGATGGAAATTCTTCTCATCTATGAATATGTACCATGTCTTGGATATAACTGAATAGAAAACTCATAAATATTTAATTCTTTTCAACATGCTCTATATAGAGAAACACATATGATCTTTCCTTGATCACTATACTAGTCATATTTCATATATGTTTGAATTTTTATTTCAATGGCCAAGACATATCTGAGTCCACATACACTTGTACTAAGCAGGCACTACAACACATGATTTGCACATGTCTATTTATAGACTACAAAGTATATAATAGATCTTGGGACTAACCAAATACATCTCAACTGACTTGAGATCCTCCATATATAAAATAAGAATTATAAGCTTTCAGATTTATCTTCCTATATGTGGCCATGGATTTATATTCCATGATCTTGAAACTCTTCAGGATCATTTACTGCATATTTGTCTTAACCAAGGAAAATATGTGTTTGGTTACTTCCACGCCACTAATCATAAGAATAATAACAAGATTATTGAATACATTTCTCAACTTACTTCTGAATATGAGCATCATGGAAGTCTCCTATTAACAGAAGATACATCAACCAATTTTACTGGTTCTTTAGGAGCTAGTGAATATAGCTACTCTATCTCACAATCAGGATGCGAGAATCATAATTTGGGTCCTCCATCACGGAGAATTCATTATCATCTATATTTGAATCTCTTCTTGACACATGAATGTAAATAATATAATTTAATTATCTTCAAGATTCTTAAAATCTCTCAAAATAGGATTATATAAACTATTTTGAGTTCTTCCTAATACATAGGAACCTCCCGATTTGCTACCAGAAGATTCTTGCTTCACATTATCCCTCTCTCTTTTAGGACCAGCAATTGAAATTACTCTTCATTCACTACAAGTCATTTTTACTTGTAGTTTAGGGACTATAGTTTTCCCCTACAATCCAAATTCAATCAAGTTATTAGCAACCTTGAATAATCCATTCATTTCAATAAAATGACAAACAACACATACTGACATGCAAAACACAGTGGTTCATATACTTATATACACATTAAATCAATGTTTCGACATAACCCCATTCATATTTCATGTAAGGTTTTGTTGTTATATATCAGTATTATATTTAGATCTTGTGAATATTTATTCAACCCCTTATTCTTCTTAACATGAGTTTTATATTTACCAATAAATAGGAGGATTGTAACATATTCTTTTAATCATGTTCATATCATAAGATCATTCCCAATCCCATGAATACAAATTGTAATAAAATAAAATCTGGTTTTATGAAAGCATATGATAATCAAATAATATGCAGCCCAAAATTCATGAATGATCTTGCAACTCTATATTCATATCTTTATTAACAATCATGCAGTACAACATTCATATCTCATGAATCAATCATGCAGCTCTATATTCATATCTTATGAAATAATCATGCAGCTCTACATTCACATATTATGACATAATCATTCATTCTTTATATTCATATCTTATGAAATAATCATGCGGATCTATATTCATGTCTTATGAAACAATAATGCATGCATTATATTCATATCTCTGTGAATTTTGTTATTTTCCAATAAAGGAAAGAAAGTCAACATATATGCTCACAATTCCTAATCTGAGGAATACGAATCTCTATATGATTGTAATGAAAAAAGTCAAAAGAATATAGATTTAAATATCATCTAATAAAAATTGCAATGCTTATCTTTTATTTTTTTTCCTGCTCCCTCTTAATCTCTGCTTCCTTGCGGAGATTACCAAAGTCCTTCGTTCTTGATCTCTTTGCAAAATTGAGTGCATGCAGGAGGTAGCAAATCTCTACATGGAGAAACTATATCCGATGAAACCCATAGTGAATGCTCTTCTTCAAGAAAAAATTTATTTCCATGAACATTATCCTCTTCTTTGGATGATTTCTCAACTCTATGAAGGTCTCATTATACATAATATCCATTGAATAACGATAATATCCAAACCAGAAATTCCGGGGTTGTTCAATCAAATCGTCCACTTTGGAAAAATGACGATAACACGAATTATGAGAATTTCATATGGAAAGAACTAATATTATATCTCAAATAGTTGTGAATTTTTTAAATATGCTTGACTATAAGATAAATAATCCCATTTGGGTAGTGGTTTTTCAACGGTTTTGTCTGATTCCTCATGGATTGATCAGAAATGCTCTATGCAATTTGTCTCCTAAAAAGTGCGGGAAAGACACATTGAATTTATATGTAATTTTCCCTTCACTGGATAAAGGTTCCTTACTCACTAAGGTCACCTAGGGATCTAGGTCATCATACTCCTCAATAATTCTTAATACCCTTTCCTTCCATGTGTTGAAGTTAGAAGTACCTTCAAGATGGTCTTTTGTTTGGACGAATATCGAAGATATGGATCCAATATTTTCCTCAATACTTCAAGATCTATGTAGGATTTAGTTTCTTGCACAAATTAAGCTCTTGAACTCCCTACACCCTGATACTATGTTGATGTTTTGAGCGATATAGGAGATTATTGAAATTCAAAACTTTTATCAATGATATGCTGAGGACCTATACAAATTAACAATTCAATCACACACAATAATCCATCCGCAACACAATATGTACCCTAGGAAAAATCCTCATAATAAAGAGGATGAAAAACCCCAACAATTATTCAGAGTATAATAGATACACTACAGAGAATGACTTTTAAAACATAAGCAAATTTTGTGATAAGAGAGAATACATAGAAATAAGGAAGAGAGGCCCACTGCTATAATTGTTATGAACTTGCCAGATTCCTACCATATTAATAAAAATCCATAATGATTGTCTTGCAAACACTAGTTATGGTTGCATGATAATTATCCACAAATACATTACAATTTACAATTTCATTTTCAAATAATCAATTCATTCATTGAATATTCATCATGCACAACTAATGCACCATACCTTCAATCATGGATATTAACTGATAGTTAACTGACATTGGAGAGAGATCAATATCTAACTGAATAGTGATCACTTAATTAACAAGATTAGTCAACAGGCTAACATAAGTGTCATAGTGCATTAACTAAAGTGTCTCATGCAACACACTTTATTTAACTGAAGTGTTGTCCTTTGATTAACTTAAGTGTCTTACATTAGTCTAACTAAAGTGTAAAAACTTTAGTTAACTATTCAATATTTATTTAATCATGTATTTAATCATTATTAATTAAATCTTGTTGATTGATCAACAATGAGATATTTTTTACTTAACTGAATGTTGATCATTAATAGCTCAGCTGACACTTTAACTAATCCACTGATTGATGAATTCATATTTAACTGAAGATTTTTAACTTGTGTTCACTTTGAAATATCTTTCTCTCATAATATATTTATTGATTATTTATTTATCTTACTACATGGTATATTTTTAATCATTTATCATAGCATATTATACTCAAAATAAATGTTCCTTACCTATGATCATATGTATTACCCTAGGTCATATAGTCATATGCTAAAGTAAATCACTCTAGTGGTAGGTAATCCCTAAAGTATACTTCTATCACCTAGTGACCATGAATAGCCATAAATAACATAGTATATCCTCATGAATTGATACAACATAAGTCATATTCTCTTGATACAACACAAGACTCATGGAATTACTACAACATAATTTCTGGAATCGATACAACATAAGTCTTTGAACTTAATACAACACAAGGTCCTAATCTTAATATAACATAAGATCCTCCTCTTAATACAACATAATATCATAATACATGCATATATCATGACCTCAACATCCTAGATTGATACAAAATAAGCTCTTAACTTAATACAACATAAGCTGATGAACTTAATGCAACATAAGTTCAGGACTTGATACAACACAAGTATCATAGAGAGGTTTCTAAACTTAATACAACATAAGTTTTGGACTTAATACAACACAAGTCTCATGGAGAATGTCTCCTGATGTTGTACTTTTAACAATATCATCCTTCCATTATTCCTTCTTGGCACATTGTTTCTCAAAGTGTCCTTTTTCATAACAAGTGAGACATCTGGGTTGTGGGAGGTCCTTTTGCTAAAGTATTTATATTCTTGCAAGGAAATTCTTCCTTCTTGTTCATTCTCTTATTTATATGAGCTCTTTAGGATTTATTTTCATCTTCATGCATATATTCTTCTTTTTTTATCGATCAAGATTATTTCTCTATGCATTCCCACCATAGGTAGGATTCCTTCTAGAACAAATTCCTTTAATGAAATATAGGGAGACCCTTCAATATGATATTTGACAGTGTATCCAATAGCTTCTAGTTGCTCCTTCATTTGGTATGGTCTTATGAAGTAAGATTGGATACCTTTTGATATCTACATCTTCACACCCTTGAGGTGATTCCTTAAGTTCATCTTCATGTTGATATCAAAAATCTCCTTTGGAGTCTTCAAAGATGATATATGTGGCATCAAATGGTCCTTGATGGAATTTGCAATGATCTTCTTGGCTTCTTTATATTTGTCCTCATCTCCCCCTAGATCTATAACTTCTCCTTCGACATGGTCTTCTAAGTCATGTTATTGTGTATTAGAAGCACTCTATACTTTCATGCCCAGATTTTATTGGGTCCTTAAATATTGTCCTAAAGCTTTGTATTTTTTGGTATCATGATAAAGTGAGAACTTCAAATGGAATTAGAGAGAATAGAACTTACAAATGAGATTGCTTCAACTGGATGCTTGCTTCAATTCTTTTATAGAATAATTCTTCTACTATCCTTAGGGTTTGAAAAACAAACCCTAATATTTAAACTTAGGTGACTTTCAGATCTGATCTGATTGGATAGAAAGATGCACCTTTTAAAAGAGAGCTAAGGAGCATACTCATTTTTCCTAAAATTGTGGACATAACTGCCAAATATCTAATGCCCTAGTTTTTACTGGCAGCAATGTTAGGTCAAAAATTGAAAATCCACATAATTATAAACTTATTCCATAGAAATATGCACACTTCTAGGGATATTTTGATATTCCTTATTTTTCAACTGATTAATGGAGGGAATTTCCTGAAACATAAATCCCTAGATTCTCCGATTTCTTCTGCGGATTTTTCTGATCTTGATTCTGTTGTATCTATGAAATTATTCTCCTTAAGATATGAAAATTCATACTAATATAGCATGATATGTCTTATTTCCAACCCCACAGGTTAGAGCAGTATTGGATTCAACAAGTGGAAGTTACGTTAAATTTCCCAAGGTGACCTGTTTGACGACTAGTTCAGTATAAGAAACTTGTATTAACTGCCATGTGTCATTGTTTCAACATCGGGGTATGAAAATTGCACTATAGACAATAAATTATGTTCCTTATCTAAAACATATTTCTAAATTTGACTTGGACCTTCATATCCAGAGATATATCATTTCTCCCTAGGTCACATGTTTATCACTGAATTTTGGAAGGGCTTGGAACCCTGATTTGGAGGGATCGTATATCCTACATTATCACAAATATAAGGATGAAACTCTCACACAAGGTACAAAAATATTCCACCTTCTACTTTTCCAAGTTTCATCTCCTAAACATTTACCAAACTCGAGTTATAGTGAAAATTCCAAGATGGCTAGATTTTTCCTTATAGGGCTTTCAAGCATGAAACCCTAATCTCCAGTAGATCTAGTTATAACAGTATTTCAGCTGCACAAGGACATGTTTCAGGGTGGCTATGATACCATGTTTATAATTTTAATGGTTATGCAAGATCTAAAAATATTTATCATCATAACATCATAACCATATGCAAAAAGATCATTGAGAGAAAGACAAGGACATCCACACAAAAGAATACAAAGATTTATCTTGGGAAGCCCTTGTGGGGGAGAAAAAATAGCAAAAATCCTTGATATAGAGTTCAAACAAGTACAATGTAAGACCCCAAGAATAATACTTTTAAGACACTAAGGATAATACTATATAGCTTCCTCTCCTCTAGATGGACCGCTCTTCTTTCTAGCGCAACTGCTTGAATTTGGAGTACGTACAAATGAGGGAGGAACCTCCCCTATTTATTCTAATTAGTGGAGAGGCCCAATAACCCAACATGTCTGAATTCTCCTCCAAATTAGGTCATACTTTCCTTGGGATACTCAAAAATACATTTTAATAATACTTTTGTGGTTACCACTGAACTGACTTGCAACAAAGGTTTTACTTCAATACTTTACATGAACAAATACATCAATGGAACCCCTAATCAAAGGAACAACATATGCAAAATGGGAAACAACAACAACAACAACAAAAATAATAATACAAAATAGAATATCTTCTGCAGTTACATTTCTTTAACGTATGTCGAAGGCCAAGTCTAGCGCCCAACTATGGCACCTTAGGCTCTTGCATATCCTCATCATCCTCAGTGAGAGAAGGCATACACTCCTCATCAAATGTGCCAACATATACAAAATAATAATTAGACAATTTCATTAAATGGTTTAATATAACAATTTATAATATATTTTATGTGCATTAAGAATAAAAAAGTTAAAATGCAGGTAGATTAATTTAAACATAACACTAGTATTACCTCTCTCATCTGGTAGTTCATCTTGGTGAAGAATATGTTGTGGCACAATATCCAGGCTAGGCCTGCATATGGGTATGGAACAATGTATAATTCATGGGCATACTCATTGGATAACTTCTCGAGCTCATTTCTTGTGATCTTATCCATTAAATCTAGATTTCCCCTCTCGGGCATCATCTACCCCCACATGTGCATACACACCTTCATCATCGACAAAGGAGTGAGTCGATCATGGCCTGGTGGCTGGAAAACTCTCAAAAAAAGATAAAAAATATATAAATAGAAAGGGATTTTGAATCTATCATCAATATGAATGCATACAAGTGTCAGGATAGGATTTGACCCCTAAACCCCCATAGGTTGATCAATAGGCTACCAAACCTAACCAAGCAGTCACAAATCCATGTGTAAAAATTTAAGAAGCATTATTGGGTCATAAATGAGGGAAGGCTATCATGGGAGACAACATAAGTGAGTGGGAGAGTCTCTAGGAGCCAAATAAATGCCAAAGAAGACCACAAAAAAACACATTCACATAATAGCGCCCCTAGTCAAATATGGAAGTGGTTTGAAATTAATGTAGGTGCCTAGATGAAAAAATGATAAAATTAGAGCACTTCAACTATCAATTAATGAGCTACAATCATGTATTTGACTAGTATTGATCAGTATATCCTAAGTTAGACCATACAACATAAGCACACAAAAATGATTATGTCTCCTAGGTAGATCATGATGGTACTAAGGTATATTATTTCTTTAACACCCCCATTAAGCCTAAATTAGTACATATTATATCAAAATGGTTTATTAAGGCCTTGGAAACTAAGGCACAAGTCATCTTTTACAACAAAATTTTATTAATCCATGTAACCGAGGTGAGGAGGAAAACCTCATGGGACAAAACCTCTCCTAAAAAATGAATATTACAAAGATAATAAAAAATGTATTCAATGGTTCCTTTTCTTCACTTGAAAGAGCTGAAATAACAAATTATTGGTGATGTACTTGGTGAAGATGTTGTGGATGCTAATATCACACATCAATGCATCAAAGTGTTGTAGACAAAGATCATGTGGAGAGGCCCTTTGATGGTCATCCTTTGATGATGGGGGGGAATCATAAGAATGCATTTTTATACAAGAATACTCTCATATAAAATAATATCAATCATGGGAAATATATCTATGCAAAATCTTTCCCAAATAACATCAAAAGACTCAACAAAATATGCCTCATGTGTAGTTGCCATATCATGAATAAAACCATGAATCTTCTTTCCAATTTGATGAAGAACCTTCATAAATATGTAAAAAATCTCATGAGGATATGAAATATAAGAATATATTTTATATACAGAATAAAATATCAGATTTATGGTGTCTCCATGAGTGAATGGGTCCATAGAGAGAGAAGAGTGAGCAACTAGATCACAATTGCAATCGAACAAACCTAGAGGGTCTAGAGACTTGAGATTTGAACCATGGGTGGTAAAATAATGTCCAGACATATGGAATAGAATTCCCATGAAGGAAAATGATATGTATTTCCAACCAATGAAATACATACAAGAAATAAAAGCAACATATACAAGTGACATGGCATTGGAAACTAGGCAATTTTGAGATTTTTCAACTAGTGAACTTGAGAGTTGTTGGGTCTTTTGGTCATGAAATGGTTGTGGAAATGAGTATATGACTATAATATGATATATATAATCCCATATATCACCTTCAGAATCAGAATGGGAAATATCTGATTGGATTTGGAAAGATATTTTAGAAGAGACATCAGAAACTAGCAAAAACTGACTAGTTTTGGGAGGAAGCTTTGGTGAACTTATTGGGGTTTCTTCCAAGGAAGGGATGGAGGATTCATATTCTGATATATCATAAGATAAATCAGAAACTGAGCCATCATAAATGGATATATCAGAAATTTTTTTCACTCATGCACTCAATGTATGCTCATGCTTACCACTTCCTTGCTTGCGCTCCCATCCTCTTGCAAGTTATGGAAGATGAATATGGTTCTCCTCAAGGATTTTGGTCATGATGTCCATATTTTTTATGAAGAAATATATTTCAATATGTGAACCTCTAAAATAACCACATGTGGGTCTCTCTCTCTTGTTTTTCCTCCCATATCTCCAACTCCCATCAGTAGAACTTGAGCTTTCTGAGCTTGACTACTTCTTCCCACTCTCTTTGCTTCAAATCTTTCTTCTTGAATTTGAATTGATTTGATAAACCAACAGAAAGGGATTATTATTTGGTTGATTTGATGGTACCTGTTAGCACCATATTCAAAATTTTTGATTATGAGAGATATGTGGGCAAATGACCCTATCAAAGAGGTGTTGGGAAGGCATCCCCTGAGTTGCAGAGGCGCTGAAGGAATTTGTGAGATGGAATTTGGCCCCTAGGATAAGTGGTGGTGGAAATGAGGTAAAGGATGGTGTAAATCGGTGGCCACAATTCGGAATGATAAATATTGATGGTGGGAAGGCATTTCATGGATCATAGATGCAGGGTAAAGAGGGGGATGTTGGATGGGCTGAATGTGTTAAATGGGAGCCATAATAGAAGGTTGAGATTAATCTGGAGATAGATCAACAACAATAAAAAATTTCATGCAATGAACATGCTCCGACAAAGCCATTTTTTCAAATCTTGAAATAGGTTAAAGAGTGAAGACAACTGATAGCTGAGATAGGACACTACAACAAAAACTGGATTTAACGTCGAATTTAGCGCCGGATTTTAGTGTAATTTTTTCTCAATTGTGGTGAACAATCTGGTGCTAAACCTGGAACTATTGTACATTTTAATAAAACTCCGTCTATTGCATCTTTTTTTCCGTCCTTTTTAACATCCATTTTTGCGTCCAATTTTTTGCATCTTTTGTTACGCCTTTATTTCCACCCAATTTTGCAACTTCTATTGCATCTTTTTTGCATCCTTTGTTACATCCTTTTTTCCACCCAATTTCACGGTCATTTTTTCATCCAATGTTGCGTCTTATATTAATCCTAGTTTTTCATCGAGTCTTGCACCCAATTTTGCACCATGTTTTGAATAAAATTATGTGTCCAATTCTGCATCTAACGTTGCATCTAGGTTTGCATCCAATTTTCAGCCCAATGTTGCGTTTAGTTTTGCATCTAATTTTGATTATAATGTTGCATCCCCATTTGCATCTAATTTTGTATCTTGTTTTACGTCTTTTTTTTGTTTCCATGTTTGTGCCTAATGTTTCATCTTGTTTTATGTCGTATTTTGGATCTAGGTTTGCACCTAGTGTTCAATCCTAGTTGATGTCTTTTTTTGCATCTATGTTTGAGCCCAATGTTGCACCTAGTGTTGTTCCTAGTTTTGCACCCATGTTTGCATCTAATATTGCATCTAGTTTTGTGTCCAATGTTGCATCCCATCTTGAATTCAATATTACGTCTAGTTTTACATCCAATGTTTTGTCCCATCTTGCATCCAATATTGTGTCTAATTTTAAGTTTTTGTTTGCACCAAGTGTTCCTTCCATTTTTGCACCTGGTGTTATGCCTAGTTTTATGTCCATCGATACACCATATTTTGTGCTCAATTTAATTTCCAATTTTACGTCTAGTTAGGAGTCCACTTTTGCATCTAGTTTTGGACCTAGTATTGCATCTAGTTTTGAGTCATTAATTGTGTCTAGTGTTGAGTCTCTTTTTGCATCCAATTTTGCGTTTAGTATGACATCCATTTTTGTGTCCATATTTGCGTCTGACATAAGGTCGACTTTTGCATCCACTTTTGTGTTTAGTGTGACGTCCACTTTTACATCTTGTTTTGCATTTAGTGTTGCATCTAATATTGCACTACTACATTTTTTACCTTTAGAAATACATTCCAATATCATTAGGGCATAGAGGAATCGAACCACCAACCTCCTGCTTGTAAAGCAGGCGTTCTTCCATTGAGCTAGCACCCTTTAAGAATCAAGAAGAGAAATATTAACACATGGATTTCATCATTTGTAATTCTAATAAAAGACAATAAGATCCAAATACATTCATGCTTAAAATCTAATTTATTTTTTCAACCACACTAATAAGCACAAAAATCTACCATGCTCAGGAAACAAAATATCCTAAACAGTTACGCAATCTAGTAAAGTGGTCCGCAAAAGAGTCTTAGAGAAAAACATAATGTATTCATGCATAAATAATAACCTAAAATTGATATGGACAAAGAATCAGGGATGTGTTTAAGAAATAGTTGTAGAATCCAATTGAGGACGTGTGTGTTGCTACATACATGTTGTTATTCATTGATGAGGTGATTTTGTTTAGCAATGGGATGGTAAGAGAAGAACTCATGAATGGTTACTAAAAGAATATGTCTACTATATGTAGCAAACACTACAAGAAAAAGGGCATTTTAGCCTCACATTAGCACCACTATTTTGTAAAGGATTTGGAAAATCCTCAATTTCCAAATAGTGGTGCAAAAATGGTGATAATGTGGGGATACGCATGTGGTGCTAATATTTATGGTGCAAAAGTGGTGTTTGTAAAAAAGTTGATTTTGGTGTTAGATGAATATGTGGCATTTCATGATGTATGGTGCAAACCACCAAAACCAATTCTAGGTGGTTTGAGATTTTGTGTTGCAAACCAACAAAACCAATCCTAGGTGGATTCATATTTTGTGGTACAAAACAACAAAACCAATCCAACATGGATTGAAAACACCAAAATTATTATTATTATTATTATTATTTAAAATACTGAACTTGTATATGGTGCAAAGCACTATAAAATAATAAATAACGCAAAAAACAAATCACATAATATATATAGATACTATGTGATTTATATTTTCTTGCACCTTATTTTTTTTCAATGAAAAAAGACAATTTTCTTGCTATTCCAAGGAATTAAATAAAAATAAAGTCTTACACCCAACATTACTACAAGAAATATAAGTAGTATTATCACAGACATCCACAAAATCTAACAACATAACTTAATCCTAGACCAAATACATAATATCCATATCCAGCTATCAATATGTCCCAAACCAAATATATAAAATCCATATCCATCTGTCAAGAACACAAGCATCAACCTAGAAACAAACATCTATTGACTACCAACACAGCTAGCCAAAAGCTTATCAACAAAAAGAGAAATCTGTGAACATAAACAATGTAAAAAAACCAACCAACTACTGCCTAAGTCATCTTCTCAACAATATTGAGCCTTCAAAAATCACTAAGCCTTCACAACAAAAAGAGAAATTTGTGAACATAAACAACGTAAAAAAACCAACCAACTACTGCTTAAGTCATCTTCTCAACAATATTGAGCCTTCAGAAATCACTAAGCCTTCACAACTTCTTCAAAAGATAAAGAGCCATCTAGAAGATCCACTGCTTTTTTTGACAGAGAATCAACCTCCATGTTAAAAGTTCTGTAGAGATGTGAAAATCAAATATCTAGAAATTCTACCAACATGTTTTTTTATCCTTAACCACTAGTGATCTAGTTGCAACACCCGTATATTATAAAGAACTTTAACCCATTTAATAATGACTTCAAAATATCCATAACCTATAAACTATACATGCAAACAATCCATACAGTTCCCCACTAAAAACGAGACGGTAATTCCATAGAAAGTAATAGTGGTCCAATTAGAACCAAAACATGAAAAGTTAAACAGATAAACAAGGAACTAAATCTTGATGGAAGATAGTTTCCAACCTATCGAAGATTAATTACCTCTAAAACAACTTTCTTCGGTGTTAGTCCATTATCAATATACAAGCAACTGTAGTTAACATAGACACAGACTTCTTCACATGATATTTTTGTGGTAAAACAATGAAAGCTCCTGTTGTAGCCACACCCTCTACAACCTAGGAAATACATAAACAGATTTTAAATACTTGTATTCACATTCTTAAGTACAATTGTGAGTGTGTATATACAAGAATACAAAAAGCACCACATCAAAACAATCCTTCTCTTTAGAGGACTCTTGTCATGAAACTGAGTTGAATATTACCTTATTCATGGATGCAAAGATCACATCCAGTTTCTCTCCCCTCAACCAAGTCTAAACCCAATAGTTATGTTTCTTGAAAGTTCAACAAAACATGTAAGCATGGTGTCTCAAGTGCATGGCAGTCCAGCAAGTGTTGTTGCTTTTGCACCCATCTGCAACCAAACACTAGATAGTATTAAAATAGTAAAAAAAAGTCAAAATTGTTGGATTTTACTCTATGAAAATGGATAATATTGAAGCTACGTTAACATTTGATGTTTTCTATATAGAAGTAACAAAAATTCATGCAACTAAAAAATTAACCTATGCGCAGATTTGTGATTGTTAATTTTTTAATAAATTATTTGTTAATTTATGATTATCTTGATCTGCAAGTATTTGAATTGTTTAAAATAAACTTCATATTGAATTGGAATACACCAGGATTTGGTCTCCATCATGGAAAACCATACTATTGGAAGTTAGAGAAGGCACATAGTTTTTCTAGTCTCTGAATGAAAAATTTTAGAAAATGTTGGGATATTTATCATTGTATCTTCATATCAAATATCAACAACTCTGACATGGAAAACTCAAGTCTAAACCAGATGTCTAAAGTAGATCTTTAATATTTATGCTTTCTCCAAGAAAAATAAATACCTAGTTGCTTATTCCCATTGTAAGGTTGACTATAGAAAAAGTTTGTTTTTGTGGAAGCTCATATATGTACCTTGTTTCAATGTTCATCCTTTTTCTATTCTACAAACATTAATTGACTATTCCTAAAGCTTAGTACATAACTATGAAATTGAAAATGCACATTTATACTTATTTCTATGATAATAGTTCTTAACTAATTCAATCCTACTTTCTCTCATGGACTTGTTCCCTGTGCCAAAGAACGAAAAAAATAATAATTTCTTGACATGATAAAACTCAATGAAAGAAAATTTAGTAAAACAGAAAGAAAGAAAAAAGATTAAAAAAAATAGAAAAAATGTTCTCATCTTATTTTATAACCATAGATGCCATATTTTTCCTATTCTACAAATTTTTCAACATGTATAAATTATATTTTATGGAAAGCTAGAAGCATATTCTACATGTTTTCAACATGCATAAATTGTATTTTATGAGAAGCTAGAAGCATGGGTAGAAGCATGGAGTTTGAATCATCCCTCCCCTCCAAACTAAATTCATCATAACATAGGTAAGGATTAAAATAACATTAGAGTCGAAAAATATTGCTTGAATCTTTGCTCATGAGAAAAAATAAGCTCTTCATATGGAAGTAATAGAATAGAATATTAAAATTCAAACATAATATGTACAAGCATACAAAGGAAAAAATAAATCTAGTACAATAGCATATGTACTTTTGTAATTACCTGTATTTGGTGACAGGCTAATACAAGAAAATGGAAGCTTACAGTTTTTCCATGTCAATGCTTAGGCAAAGGTCTATGGCCTCCTCCAAATGGAATAAAACAACTATCACTTGGATCCTTTTCCTAATCATATACAAAGAACAAATCAAATGTATCAATATATAATCTCCATCATTATCAGCCGAACCCTTTTCATCTCACTAAACAATAGATCCTTTTCATCTCACTAAACAATAGATGTAGTACAGTTGTTACTACAACAAACAACCAAACCATTGGACTGACATGTCAAATAACCATTGTTTGATATGGTCCTACTAGGAAGAAGTTATATATTTCACATCATTATTAGAATATGTATGTATTAATATTTCATTTAACAAGTTAATAAATGAAAATATGCATATCAATATAGGAACTAATCTAGTTTTTCCCTGGGAAGTTTTGTTATTGATGCTATTCTTGGTAAAAATGTGATTACATCATGATTTTTATATTCTAGAAGTGGAAAGTGACAATATGATTCCCACTTGTCTAAAATATACAATAATTTATCTACCTCAAATATTGGCATCCAATTGTTGTTCCAAGCACTGCCCAGTCTAGATTTGCTTCAACACAAGAAGAACCATATATAGCAGGTGCATCAGATTATCTTCTCAGCATTATTTTCTTCCTTCACAATAGCCTGGTCAAACAGAAACAATATAATCAAATATAGGGATAACTTTGAAAGCACAATGACCGTAGATTTTAGGTTGACTATAATCAAAATAATATTTTGATTTCTGTCTAACAGGATTTTACAGACATTTTACATTGACTGTAACAATATTTTGATTTCGATTGGACAATAGATCTATAATAGGTTAAGAGTATTTCATTTTCCTACATACAGTTTTTTTTTCATATTGGTGTTATTAAAAATCTTTTTTTTTGCCCCTAAAATTAGTTCAAATCACAAAATCTATACTAGACAGTGTAAATTAAGAAATGCAACTGTTAAAAACTCTATTTAAACATTGCGAAATTTCTCAATTTTATAATATACCTATATTTATGTAAGTTGAGTCAAGGTAGAGAAACTCTAGCCCATGACATTCATGATCTCCCTAAATTGCCCCATTTTTAACTGTTGCATCCAAAGCTCTCCATCTCTTTCGAAATTATAACAAAAGAAGTGGTGAACTCACCCCCTATTTATTCATTCACTTCTTGTTGCAAGGTTATAATTGAAACCTCTAATATGGCACCAAAATTTTCAAATTTTCTATGGGTTGGGGAAGTACCATTTTTATTCCTGTATTTTACTTCTTATTAGACGATGGTATTCCATTAGAGAAATTCAATGAATGTAATATATAGTAGACTATAATGTGGCACTGATCATTTCATGAGATTTCAACATTCATATCAAGGAGATAAAAATGCATCCTCCATGATTGAAAATCCTCTACATCCAACAAAAAAATGCATACTTGGGTTGCACATCATCATAGATATGATTAACTTAGAAATAACCAATATTGCATCCCCTACCCGAACACATAGGAGATATTGATGTTATACGCATGCATTCCTTACGATGGCTCAGAGGGAATAAAGAGCTACAACTCTCCTCCCTGCTTTCCACATCGTTAGCTCTGGTTCACTTGCAAAAATTTTCCTAATTCGCTCCATCATAAATAAAAAGCATTGCATTATTGATCTAAGTGAGGAGTGATACACCACGATATTTCTAATAAGATTAGTTCAGTGACTGTGATCTATAAATATAGTCATATGTGTCCCTATAACCACTATTCCCTAAATTGGGGAAATGTAGTCCAAAACAAATCCTTATTCCATGAGTTGGGGAGATTGTGATCCAGAAATATGGATTGATTTGTCCCAATAACAACTATTCCCTAAAATTAAGGCAATATAATCCAAAATAAATCCCTATTCCATGGAATGGGGCGATTGGGAGTTAAAAGGGCAGCTCATAGCAAATGGCGTGGGAGAAATCACTTCAAGAAATCCCCATTCCTAGAAATCCGGTGTGAATCCAAAGCCGTAACTCAAATTCCAGGGGAAAAAACAATTTTTTCTATTTCCATTGTAACTTCGGAGAGGCTAACCAACTACACATATATTATTTAAAAAGAAATTATGGGTGAATGAAAATAATATTAATAAATCACTAGCACACCAAAACATTGCCCTGAAACCCCTTCAATCCCTAAAATTATCCTTGAAAATTATGGAGAATTAGAACTCACCATGTTCAAAGAATGCTAGAAAGATTTATCCTCTGCATAATGATTAGATTCACCATCAACATACTTTCTATATTCATAATCCATAACAGGGATCTCCCCATTCCTACCATCCAATTGCGAGGGAAATTTTGTCCTGTCTCTCTTCTTCCTCTTCTCCATAGCCATCCAAGTGTCATTTAACAACTCATCATTTTTATCATCGGCATACATTTTCTTCATGTAATCCTTCAAATAAGGATCACTGCCCATCCCCATGTCGAATCCTTCTCTTTCTGCCACTGCCCAATATTTATTCAGCTCGTCCTTATTGTCACCAACCCTCCCCACCTTCAAATAGGGCACCTTTCCTCTTTCAAATGCCCCTATTTCCATTTTTGTCTTGGATTTCTTCTGAGAACCATCACTATCAGCTAATGTAGTCTTCAAATTGTCCTAAAAATAAATGTTGCTTCCCCTGTCAAAGTGCTTCAATTCCACCTCTGTCCTTAATTTCTTTGGACTATTGGACATTTTATTCAAATGAGAGTGTTTCTCCTTTATTTCCATCTGTTCGCCCCTTAATTTCTTCTCAACTTTGAGGCCATTGTAGGAAACTGCATTAGGGCTAGGTTTGCTAAGGTTCTTGACAACAGAAGCACTAAGAACCCTTTTCTTGGCCTGTAGAATATCTGTTTCACATAGGGTCTTTCCCTCTATGACTGGGGTGGAACACCTCCACTACTTCCCATCTGACCTCTTGCACCACAACTTGTCTCCCAATGGCTCCATCATTAAACCCTACAAACCCCCAAAATGATGCCCCCCCAAAAAATCTATCCCCAAAATCAATGAGATTTTCCCCTTGTAGAGCTCAGATCCCCACGATTAACAACCAATTCAATAAGCAATAACCACATGCCTTACAAAACACAACATCCATCTAGTAATTTTTCTGCGGTGTTACCTCTGTAACACAACTAGAAAAACAAAACACTGAAAGAATATATAATTATATGCTGGATTTAAGCTGGAATTTACCGGATCAAAGATGAAATTAACGTAGGTGCGCTTTACCTGGGGTAAACCAATTGCAGTTTCATCTCTTGGTTTTATATGGCAGAGAAAATTCCCAAACCTATAGCGCTGCCAGGTTTTTCTCTTGCTGCAGCTCACCCTGCATAAACATTGAATGACATGAAGAATGACATGAAGAATGACACGCCTCTTGTGACCTGTCTGAGACTAGCTATTGATGGGAATTGACTATGATTTCAATCCCGGGTGAATATTAGGGTTCACACATGTCATTTTATTTTATATTCCATTATTTTTAATTTGAACAAATTTTTAAATTTAAGATTATCTATAATTCAATTAAAATCAGTTCAACCATACAAATATATAAATTTCATATAAACGCAATTAAAATCAGTGAAAGATTTACGTAAGAAAATTTACAGCTATCAATTTTATTATTGATTAATTAGTCCAAATCAATTTCATGGATTTTTAATGTCAAGTTGGATGATTATGAATAAATTAATTGTGTTAATGTATCAAAACTATCATTGAGTTGAATTGGTTATCAATGAGTGTATTGTTTTAATAATAATTCATAAAGAATTAATATGGATATATTCTAAATAGTTATTTTCAAATTTTTGACATAAGTATTTTTCAAACTTTTTGAATATATAAATAAATTTTTAAATTAAATTAATAAAGAAAATTATAGTTATTTTATTTGATAATTTTAATTTATCTTATTTATAATTTTTTTAAATTTTATAAATTGGTTTTATTATTTTATATTATAATTATGACCTAAAAATTATTCACCGTTATTTATTAGATTATAAATACTTACTTTCAAGATATTAAAAATTTGTCATGGCATCACTTCTTTTCAATATCATTTATCATGGCTCCTCTTGTTTACATGGATGAAATTAATTATACAAGTTATGTCCACATAAATAATATTATTTATGTGGAGTGTATTGGTGTAGAATTTAGTTTTTATTTTATTTTTTGAATTTTATATTTAAAAATAAATAAATATAATTTATATTTTAATGTATTAGAGATAATGTTAAATTGTAAATATTTTGTATTTTTAAATTTATGTAATTATATTTTTTTATTGTTTTGTTGAATGATATTTAAGTTATAATTATTATATGTTTTTTTATATATTTGGGTTTAATAATTTTATAAAATAAGAGCTACTAGGTGTTAATGTTTCTAACAAAATTTATAGAAAGAAAAATCAAGGAAAAAAAATCTTCCACCCAAAAGAATAAGCATTATTATTTGAAAGGCAGTATTTTTGCCTTCTGTGCCTTCCTTGAAATTGTTAGAATAATCCGTCGGGATTATTGTAAATAGATAGGAATATGAATAGATAGGAAGGTGAAAAGGCTGGTTTTCAACCGCCACATCTAATGTATAAATAATAGCTTTTGGCAATGTAATAAACATCAATCGGGAGTTATACCTAACAACTGGTATCAGAGCAGGGCTGTCTGCCATAACTCCTACTGCATTTCTGTCCATTGTCATTCTGCTGTCCAGTCCATTGCCAGACTGCTCCATCAGTCTGCCAGTGGCATGAGAAATCCAGTCTCTGTGTGCATGCAATACCTAACCCTAATCTTGAGTTATTCTTCTGCTGCGTTTTCATGAAGGAGTTTAGAATTTGTCTTAAACCCTATTTGTTTTTGTGGGCTCTCTTCTGGTGGGCTGCGACCTGTAATTGTTTTTAAATTTTCTCCATTGATCTCTCCATCGAAAATTTGTATCCTGTAGCCTTGTTGATTCATATAATCCACTGTGCTGAACGGCTGCGACCTCTGCTATCGAACAACTATTATAATGCTAGTTGCTACCTGCTACACCGTCATCATCAGCGTGCTGCGTGAGCTATGACCTGCGTGGAGAAGGCTGTAAGAAATATTTCATATATGCTGCAGGTTTGTATGCTGCGTGTTTGTATACTGTGAGAGCTGTAATGCTGTGAGTTTGTATATTATATAAGAGGCGAGCTGGGAGTTTGTATGAGACACGATTTCATAAGGGACTATTGTTTCTGTTGCAATGGCTTTGTAGTTGATAAGAACACACAAAAAAAAAACCCTAAATTTATCCTAATTTTGTGTATTGGAGATATATAGTGCGTTGAGATATAATGAGTTTTGAGCTAGCTGCCTGCGCTTTCAGCTAGCTAGCTGCCTACCTGGAGTAAATGCGTTGGAGACTGATATATCACATGGAGATAATGCTGTTGATAGTTGGAATAAAACCCTAAATCTACCAAGACTGCCGCGTCCTCCATCCTATTAGACTGATATATATATGTGTGCTGCAAACTGATATATATACTGCCAAGACTGATATATATACTGTGCTGCGGCCTGCCTAGAATACTGCTGAGTGCCATTGAAATGGGTTGAAGACTGTTGCTGGTGTAAGAGAAATAACCTTCTGTTTATACCTGCGTGAAGAGTGCCTTCACGCGCTGGAGGAGACAGCTGCGTGGTGTTGAGAGGAAGATTGGAGAATGCGTTTTGGGCCTACGTTGAACTATCAACTGTTCCACACCACATTCAATCCCTTTGGAAGTTGCAAACTTCCTCTAGACCAGCGTTGGAGGAGTCCTGGGAGCTGCATGAAGACGGCATTGGTGGCTGAATGGTAAAGTTGTGCGTGAAAGCAGTGCATGAAGACTGCTTCAATATCTAACTGCCAGATGAGTAACGATTCGTGCCATTCCAATTTCCCAGTGATCGCTGCACTCTCATTGCTGGAGAAATAATGTGCACTGAAGAAATAATGTATATTGTATGCTGCGTGAATGGTGAAGCTCTGAGTTGAATGTGTATTAAATACTGAACCTGTGAAGCTGTCTAGCGTGAAGCTTGAGTACCTGCGTGTAGTATTGCCGCGACTGGTGTGAAGTGGTATGTGAAGATTGTTGCTGCAATCCAGAGAATTGCTGCAAAGTCTGGTGCGTCTGCAAAGTCTGGTCCGACTTGCCAATACGAACCAGTGACCTTAGGATTACAACAAGAATTTTGTATCCTACTACAGTATTGCTTAGAAGTGCATAAATTCAATTTTTTCCCTAATTCTTATGCCGTGGAATTTTGCAGTATATTCTGCAAGCATTCGTTTATTTTCATTGAGTGAAGAGCAATTTTGCAGTATATTCTGCAAGCATTCGTTTATTTTCATTGAGTGAAGAGCCTCGTGACTGTTGAATAAATAATTTTCTCCTCTATGCTATGAATGATATAGCATGGAATTGCTGATTTTTCTCCTCTCAATTTGTAACTATGCTTTGAAAATGAAGCTGTAACCACCACATGAGAAGATTATTGGTTAATTGTAGCATAGACTATATTGTAAAAAGTAGCAGAGACTTAGACCTGCTTCTTTCATGTAGCTGAGATCGTTGACTGGTGGTTAAAAATTTTCTTATGAACTCATTGACAGCATATTAAGACTGTAAATCACCTTGGCAGAGGCTATAA
>LPNX011058451.1:61382-89934 GCA_001517045.1 Pseudotsuga menziesii | reverse complement strand
GATAGGAAGGTGAAAAGGCTGGTTTTCAACCGCCACATCTAATATATAAATAATAGCTTTTGGCAATGTAATAAACATCAATCGGGAGTTATACCTAACAACAGAAATGAAGGGAAGCACACACCGGTTGCCTGGAAATAATTAATTTGAAACAAAAAAAATATCCACTGAACTTCTTCAACATCTTCTCTATTTAAATTTTTTAATCTTAATATGCCTTTTAAGATTTGAAGTTTAGCAGCTTTACCAACATTGTAAGAAACTTAAACTAGGTGCATTGATCACTCCTCCTTGTTAGTTTGTTATAAGTAAAACATTGTCAACCAACTTGTTTACTACCTCTATTTATGTATTATAGTGCATATATTTTTAGATCCAATTATGAGACACTATAAACATGTCAAAACATATATCTTCATTCCTAGAGCTTCAAGGAACTAATGGAAAACAAAAGGTAAGATAAAAATATTATAAAAATAGAGTAGGATAGTAACATGCAAACATAAATTATTAACAAACTAGAGAATCCAAATAATTGTAAATGGATTGAATGTGAAGCTGATATTGTAATTGCAAACTCAAATTCCCTCAGAATGTGACCTAGAACAAAGGTCAAAATAATTCCTACATTTATCTTATCTAGATCTAAGACCTATATGTGAGGACTAAATCCTCATAATGTTGATCATATTCCCATTTAGAGGCATGTATCCCTAATAGAGGTGAATTATTGTGGTTTGATAACTTAATCATGGCTCTCGATCCCTGGGGCCTTCCCTTAGGACCTAAGGCTCAAGTTTCATCCTTTGACAATTGATACATCCTTAGATGCAAGTGTGGTTCTCCAATCCTCCAAAAATTGTCTGTATCCCAACCTATAAGCTTTAAATATTCCATATATATGTGTATGTAGTGGTTTAGGGACTCATTCATAACCCTTGAATCCTCAAAGTTATCTATAGGGCCTAAGGCTTGGGTTTATCCTCCCTTAACCATGCCCAATTCCCCAAGTCCCCATGGCATGGATGCATAGTGCCATTGATATGCTATGAAGCCATGCATTGTTCCATGTGTGGAGTGCTCACAATATACTACGAAAACAATAGGTTTGTCCTTAAGGTGGCCAAGCCAGTCCATTAAACTCACAAAATTAAGTCTTTGAAGGATGATTTTATAGATTTCTCCTTCTCCCAAATTTATAGAATCCATAATAAACTAGAAGATCAACTTTTTAAAAGAGTAGTGGATAAGAAAAAATGTCTCTTCGTGTACAATGCATTATACTATAAACGATTTCTTTAGAGCCAAAGGTATGGTCTTCATCTCTAGAATTACATTATGAAGCTCTAGGACACCTTCATAATTGTATTTCAGCAGTGGAATATCAGTCTACTCATTAGGTTAAATTCTAGGTGCAAGTCCTGGGTGATTATGACATAAGAGTATGGACTTAGCCAAATGAAAAATACTAAATAGTTGTAATTACTGATTCAGATTTTTAAGGGCCATCGTATTGGTAAAAATAGGCCGCTTGTGGGCTTGACAAATTCAGGCCAATTGTAATCCTCTTGGAGCTAGACAGAAGGCAATTTCCACCTTAAAAACAAAAAATTGCATCCATTGCTTCGGTTTAAACACAAAAAAACAGAAGCTTGCATCCATTGCTTGGGTTTAAACACTAATATATGATATAGGATTTCATTTCTCGTGTAGGGTTTCAAAGAACCCTCGTACAACAACCAGATTTTGCAATTATAGGATTAAGAAGAAAATATCAGCACATATTGGCAAATAAAAAAAGATTGCCGATAGCCATTGCAATTGGTGCAGTGGAAATGAAAGTGTACGAATGGATTTATTGCTTGAATGTATATTTAATGGGGAGATATAGTTGAGCCACAACCAAATCCTGTGATTATGCATTACAATACACAGTATGTGATGTAATTGACCTGGAAACAAAGCATTGTAAACAGAACTGAACCCTTCCATACATACTACCCACTTATGCACAAGGAGACTTTGACGTTAGCTTTGACAAATTGAGTGTCCCATCGCAGAGAGTGCATTGGCATTGGTGATTAGCATTGGTTTTGAATTTCAACAGCTCGAAACCTGACCTAAAGCAGTGAACCAATCTAGAACAAAATCCTTGGAATCAACTCTGAAAACAGAGAGCCCTGCATTATTCTTGTGCCAAAAAGACATACCAATTTTCTAAGAATAATAAAATGCATGCCATGAAGCTTGTGTATTTCTTACATAAATGTTATAAACGACTTTAATATCTATCTTATATGGACATATCTCTTTGATATATTTCTCCATGTCTTCTACATCTTAAAACGACTGGAACCAAAACAAATTTTATTGATACAGAATATGATGAAAGTGAAGATGAGGATGATTACAATACCACTTTAGCAGGATGGTTTAGCAAGAATAATATTAGGTACTTGCAAGAACATATGAACATTGACAAGGAAAAATTGGAAGACCTAGATGCATATTATAATGTGAATGAAGACTTCTAAATTTACAGTCGGATATGTGATTCATATTTAAATAATAATGGTTTTTATGTCTCATTTTAAAATGCTTTGTTATTATTTGGCTACAATAATCATTCAATTACTATGTTTAGAACTCATAATCTAAATTAATGTGTTGACTATTTTCTCTATACTCGTTACCTAGTGTAATGTCCTTAAAATGTCTATAAGTTAATATGACTTGGTAGCCAAAAATAACAAGAATTAGTTGGATAATAGTTATTGTGGTTAGTTTAATCTATTGGTTGATAATGGTTAGAAGTGATATGAAGTTATCCATTGAGAATTAAAAAAATGTTATATATGTATATTGTAGAAGTTGTCATATGCATGTACATACAAATATAACTTGTGCAGTTGAAGGAATTGGTTAACACAAATATACGTAAACTACACTATAGCAAAAACCTTTGATTAGTTTATGTATAAGCTCACTTTTAAAACAAATATGATTCACTTAAACATATATATAATCCATGTAGTATTCATATAGATGTTCAAATGGGATTTCAATTAGATTATGTGATTCAAAACTACCCTCCAAATCAAAATACTTTTGATTAACTATAATAGGAAATGAAAAGTAAGATGCCAAATCGAGGAAACGCCATATTTTCATTTTGTTGTCACCTTTGTTCATCAAATAATCTTTTTTCCACTTTAGCAAGATCTTTATATAATGTGCCTATTTTTTCACCTAGACATGAATCTAGCACAAGTAGAATTTAAATGTAATTATTTGGGATGTTATAGTGGACGCAATTTGTGTCCATTTTAGCATCATGATGATATAAACCACCTAGTTTTGCACCTATACAGACTAGCATAAGGAGAACATAAATGTAATTGATTTGGGGTGCTAATGTGGAAACAATAAATGTAATTGATTTGATGACAATGACATTCACAATTATGTGATTACATGATAATGATGATGACAATGCTATTGTTGATGATGACAATGACAATGACAATGATGATGATGATGATGAGATTAATGATGATGAAAATGATGGCAATGACGATGAAGCTGACAATGATGTGATTATATGGTGATGATGATGATGATGATGATAGTAATGATGACAATGAGAATTACGATGACAATGAGAATGACATGAGAAATGATGATGATGATGATGATGATCCTTATAAGAAAGTGTTGGTAGAGGTAAATAAACCCGGTTTCACTACAAGCTCCAAGATTAAAATGTGCTCAATCATAGTTATAAGTTATGCATGCTTAAAATTGTAACTGTATCCCACTTGTTATGCATGCTTTAAATGGTAAACATATCCCATATGATTTAAATGATGACGATGATGAACTAGATGACAATGACAGTGATGATGTTTTTTATGATGAAGATGATGGAAATGATGATGATGATGATCATCATCATCATCTTTGTCATTGTCACCATTATTATCACAATAATCATCATCATCGGCATAATCAGCATTCATGTCATCATCATCACTGTTGTCCTTGACATCATCACTATCACCATTGTCCTTGACATCATCATCATCATGATTATTGGCATTTTCATCAGTTATTCATCATTATCTTTGGAATAAGAAATAACATCTACCCAAAGTATGTGATTAGTGGAAAAGGGTCATGGAGGACACATACAATTTATGCATGACAAATAACAACTTATTTTTTAAGATGATAAACAACATCATTCTCATTGTATTCATCATCATTGTCATTTTCATCATCACCATCATCATCATTCATTTCATTGCCATTGTCATCATTTTCATTATCCTCATCATGATCATTGTCATCGTTCTCCTCATTATCAACAACATTATCATCATCATCATAACCATCCTCAATATCATAATCATTATCCTCGTTGTTATGTTCAACATTTGGGTGTAAAACTGGATGCAAAAGTGGATAAAAACATGGATGCAAAAAAAAATGCAAACATGGATGCAACAAAAGTAGGCACAAAAGTGGGTGCATAATGGGGTGCACCAAAAATGGATGCAAAAGGTGATGGAAAAGTGGATGCAAAAAATGATGCAAACGTCAAAGCAAAACATGATGAAAAAAGTGGCACAAAATTGGATACAACCATGGATGTAAAATTGGATACAAAATTGGATGTGAAAGTGGATGCAACAAAAGTAGATGCAAAAGTAGTTGTAACACCCAATGCAAAACCCGATGCAAAAGTGGATGAAAAAATGATGCATAAAGGGATGCAATAACTGATGTAAAATTGGATACAAAAAAAGATGCAAACTTGGATGCAAAAGTTGAAGAAAAAGTGGGTGTAAAAGTAGGTGCAAAAATGGGTGTGAATTGGGACGCGACAAAAGTGGATGCAATAGTAGATGCAAAAAAATATGTAAACATGGATGCAAAATGGGATGCAAAAGGGGATGAAAATGTGGGTGCAAAAGAGGATGAAAAAATGGATGCATAATTGGATGCAAAATTGGTTGAAACAAAACGAGATGCAAAACTAGACTCAAAACATGATGTAAAATTTGATGCAAAACTTTGCGCAGGAAGGGATGCAAAAAAAGAAGCAAAAGTGGATGCAAAAGTGTATGTAAAAAAGGATGCAAAAGTGGATGAAAACAAGGGTGTAAAATTCGAGGAAAACATAGACATAAAAGGGGGCGCAACAAGAGTATATGTACAAACTAGGCTCAAAATTAGGTGTAAAACTAGGCTCAAAACCTGTCGCAAAACTTGATACAAAACCTGGCGCATAACTAGGTGCAAAACCCAGTGCAAATTACGTCACAATTTGCTCTAGATTTAGAAAAAGGACGCAAAAAATGCTTGAAATAGAACGAACCCATGAAATTGCACCATTTTGTCCAAAAAATGAATAAAAATACACTGAAAGATGGTCTAGACTCAAAAATGGATACAAAAAGAGACGGTAAATCCAGTTTTTGTTGTAGTGGGAGTACAAGCAGATCCATGACCATAAATGATTTTGCGTCCTGAACTAGCTAGGATATAGTCGTGATTTCAAATCGTGAAAAGGGGTACTAGCTACAAAGATCAATGGTCACTACAAGGGTGGAGATAGATCTACAGTCATGGTTTATTTCGTGATCTGAACTAGCGCGGATGGGGTCAAGATCTCAAATCGTGAAAAGTGGTAAGGTCCGCTTAGATCGATGGTCGTGAGGAGAGGTTGATCTTGATTGATGACATAGGTCAACCTTCTGAGATTAAGCTACGCATGCAGATATTGAGGAAGAATTTGGCATAAAGGACCTCACATTTCAAAGGTTCAGATCACAAGGAGAAAGATCCATGGTGCAAACTACATGGGAAGGACATAGATATTATGCAGTATAGAAAGCTATAAAAGGGTCTACATGGAGTTGGAAAGGTTTGTATTTTCCAAAGCCTCGAGATCATTGAACGCCCCAACTGCATACAGAGTGCTAGTGTGCACAGACCAGGAGACTGTGCTATAGAAACAAGGTAGGCCCCTGATAATCCCTCAATGCTATTTCAAAATGGAAAAAGTAGAAGAAGTAGAAGTGGTGGATATGAGAGATAATACAGAAGCATAGGTCGCATGTTGGAGGGTAGAGGAAATTCTCATGGATGATAATGCTGATATTTTTGATACCATTCTAGTGGGGGAAACCATTGAAGCTACTAGGGGTAAATTGGAAGTCGTTAAAGACCAGGGTAGCAATACCTGTGGTGTTTTAAAATATTTTTTCCATTTTTTCTCTGTTGACCAAAACCGCCATTGCCCTAAGTTTGTCAAGTGGTGTGCAGACAATTTCTCTGTCATTGAGGGAGTCATTATGAAAAGGTCAAAATCCAAAATCCTCTATTCAGTCTGGGATCCTGTTGTCCGTAAAACCCTTCACATCCTAGACGCGTTTGTCCAGATATTCCAAAAATACCGAGAAGAGAATATCATACGTTTCTTTAGATAGTATACCATCGAAAATAGAGAAGCTTTCTTGAAGCCCTGTTCAAAACCTAATGGTGAATTCATCATCCTATCTTACCCCATTGACCTTGGGAAATTTAATGAAGAAATTAAGTGGTGTATAGCCCTGGCCAGTCAGTTTTTAGGTCTAAATACTAATGGTTATGTCACAGAGTCATTGTTGAGTGTATTGTTCATTTTCAGTACCTGTCCTACCGAACCTGAATTGCGAGGGAAATCTTCTCAGTCCTGTTGTCTTAGATTTGATGAATTCCTAGTAGAGAACATTCATTCTTAGTTAGTGAATTTCCATGGCACCCAAGTATTCATATTCCATTCCTTTTTGTTGAGAATGTTTATAGCTTATAACAAAGAAGGCTTACAAGTGTTTGAGTTATAGATCACTAGTGAGATGGCCAAATACTATATAAATTCATGAACCATCTGATGGCCAAAGTATACGACCTTTTCTTTCAAGAAAGGCCACCTAGGGTGTTTCCTAAGATGAGGCAAATACTGTAATTGTCTCATAGTAAGATGATAGGAGACTGGTTGCTAACAGAATTTGGAACAATCATAAGATTGTATGGTTTTTTGCATCAACCCTACATTCTACCAGCCTTTCTAACTACCAGGATTTTCTCCTTGGAAATAATCAGGAAAAGACTCATTGTTGAGGAAGAACACTTTTTGAACTATAGGAAGATCTCAAGTCTGATTTTCCCTTGGGAAGTGGGGCCATAAATAGTCAGGAGCAGAGCTGCTTTGCCATTGGTTGGCCACTTACTCAAAGATATGGGTTTTTCTCTAGAACAAGCTGTGAATTACGACCCACATCAAATAATTTCCAAAATGAGGAAGGCTCACAAGTGCAAGCCTTTTGAGCACACTGAAATACCCGGGCTCAGGGAAGCGACAAATTGGGATGATTTCCCATAACCCTATTGCGATGGATACTAGCATAGGACTAAGCTTTGTTTCACCCCAGCCATGGGAAACTTCTCCCCAAAGGGAATTGTCCAAAGTAGTTGCAATAGCTGTGAATACCTCATCGTTGGTAAGTTATTCAGGGAGTTTAATGAAAAGAGGATTTCCATAGCCTATGGAGACTGAAGAGGTAGATACTGCCAGCATACCCAAAAAGAGAAAGAGACAGATGAGTTAGCTAAATTCGAAAAAGAGAAAGAGACATTGAACACCGACCTTACAGATTGCAAAGCTAATATGCTAAATATTGAAGAGAAGGAAAGGCAGTGGGAAGTAGAGACCAAGCTTCTGAAGGATAGAAAAAAATAATTAAAGGATACACTAGTGACAACGGAAAAAGAGCTTCAGGAAAAATGCACAGAAATTGCAATTCATCCCATAAGTGTAGATGGAGAAGTAGACCCCAGTTCTCTTTCTAGAGAAATGTCCCAAATATGCATTAAAGATACAAATCTTACTAAGTTAAAGCAGCAGCTTAAGGGGCTAGAGGAGGTGAAAGAAAAGGAGGGACAAGAAAAGGAAAATATAGAGGAAAAATGTCAAGAATTGATACAACAAAATGACAAACTAAGCCAGCAGGTGATCTATAAATTGGCCTTACAAGGGGCTAGACATTTGATCTGGGATTGGATCATTGTAGAGGCTGACAAGTTCAGACCTTATAAATATTTCATCCCGGACCAGGAAAATGATTTAACATAGCCTAAGAAAAAGGACTCGATGGTATTAGGAGAAGTGCAGAAAAGACCTGTAGTAACAACAGAAAATGTCATTGCTTTCCTAAGATCCTTGTCAGATGATCTGACCAATCAGTACAATATCTGAAACAAAGTGGCTATCATCTTTGGGGTAAGAAAGGTGACTAATAACATAGGATGTTGGACACTATACAAGCCAAAATAGATATTAGTGAGCACAAGGTAAAGGAGGTTATTTGGTTGTTTAAGCCACTAGTAGACAGAGGGATTCCTTTCTTTTGGGAAGAGAAGGGACCCTTATTGTCTCAAAATAATTATCTAGAGCGTTTGGTTAGTTTTTGATTAGACAACATCAAGTTTCAAGACATGCAACAATCCTTGTCAGGAAGGACCGTTTTGGATAAGATGGCCAGTCAATTTGAAATGTTGTTTGACTTTAAAGCTACCTATGCCAAAGCATCCGAGACCTCGTACCCAGAATCTATGGAGCTCAAAGTACAAGCATTTGACATGGTGGTCGAAACTTTTCCTCGTCTTGACCAATGGAGGTCAATTCAGCAATATGGGTCGAGTAAGTTTAAAATGTAACCATAGAGGTGGCAATGACAGTATGCAGGAAATTTTCTTCGTGCACACACCCCTCCAATGGTCACCTCTCCCAGAAATTTGTACAATTGTCACCTACTAGATGGATACATAAAGGACTCTTGCGCATATTTTCTCTCACAGTCCATATTTCATTTTTCATTTTTTATGTAAATCGTGGCAGATACATCTCATTAGAGTTTGTTACAAGTTGTTTTTCAATTGTAACAAATTTTGATTCCCGAACATCGGATTGGGAAGTCCCAAAATACTATAAATGTACCTCCTGAAGAAGGAGAGAGGGTTAGAACCGATGTAATTTTGCAGTGTGTGCTTTCAACAATTTTAAATAAAGTTGTAGAGCCGAAGTCAGTGTTTTACATAGGGATTCATGTGTTGTTTGTGTTACAGTTTGTTGCTTCCTTTCTCATGTGAATGTTTTTCTAGTTTATCTGTCCCATTATTTTTTCTTTCATGTCTGAAATAAACGTATAAAAATTTGGAATTCATACATGCTATGCTCCGTTTGTTGTTTCAGATATCCAGTAAAGCTTTCTTCTAAAATTAATACAGAATTCATTCTCAAATTCTTTGTGTTGATGGTCTGTTCATGTTCCTCTTTTCCACCAGATAATCATAACTTGACTGTGGCTAAATGACTATCTTGCCTCTGTGTTGAAATCTCCTGCATAAGTTCTGTTTGTTTCTGTTACACATCTTGACTCCATCTCCCAATGGTTCTATGTCCTATTTCAACCAATCTTACAAATAATTCATATTTTCACTTGTACATATCTGGCATTGTTAATATTTGGTGAGAGATCCCTCTCGGAAGAGAAGAAGGTTAGTTCTCTCTTCGAAAGTGGTTTTTCTATTACCTGGGAGCGAGCCTTCTGCAACCTTGGGTTCAATTCCAGTGCTAACAAATTGACACCATTGTCGGGGACGAGTTGAATATCATCCCTCGAAAGAACGACAGGAACTGCAAAATTTTAGGAAAGAGATTTTTGGGGGAAAATGGAAATTTATGCATTCACAAGAAGGTTGTACATTTTCCCTGGAAACTTCGCACTCACTTAAACCAGTGTTACATGAGAATATCCTGGCTTCCAGAAGGATCCATACAAGAGGTAATCCTAATCCAGAAACTTTGCAAAGTGTTGGAAATCCATAAAGAATACTTACAAATAGAAATAAAAAGAACATGGATTTTCTGTTGTTTGGTACATCATCATCTCAATATTTGTGTGACATATCGAAATCTAAATGGGGGACTAGAGATGAACTATTACTGACCAAATCAAAATATGAATCTGACCTAAAGAAAGATGAGGTTATCCCCAGTTTACTGGAATCATATCTTCTTGACTCTTTGTGGCTAAACCTTGAGACCTCGGAAAAAGTTGATAAGACAGTCCTTGTTTTTTATAACACCCAGTTTACTAACCCCCAGCTTGCTCCTAGTCAACCGACCCCAATGGCTGCTGCTAGATTTTCTCCATTAGCCCTACCTATAGTTCTGTACGACCTCCCCTTAAACTATGACCAAATAATTGAACTATATGACAGGGAGGGGAATTTCTCGACAAAATATCATGTGGGTAAGTTTGATGACTTCATAGACTTGGAGGAAGTGGATTATGAATATGTCAAGATGAGGTTGTTTAAACAGAGTTTTTCTGGGGAAGCCAAGAAATGGTACAAAGATTTTCCACCTAGGTCTATTCTAAGTTTTGCTAATTTTCGAACGGTATTTCTAGAAGGATGGGATGATAAACAAATCCCTTTGCAAGTCTTGTCCTAGTACAACAATCTCAATAAAGGAGGTTTTGAGTCGGTCCATGAGTTCTCTAGCAGATTCATGCGAGCCTATAACTTGATACCTGCTGACATTAAACCTTCACCCAGGGTGGCTAAGATTAATTATGCCAATGAATTCGATAATGATTTTTCTTTATTATTAAGAGAAATAAAATCAACCACTCTCCTTGCCATATTCACTGATTCCCTAGAAGTAGAGGCCAATATGATGGGATGTGGAAAGATAAAATGAAGAGCGGAGGCTGACAGGAGGAAAGGTAGAGAAGAAATACACCCCACCTCTTCTACTTCTTCATCTAGTGATGTAAAGTTTGAAATGATGCTCAAAACTATGGAGAAGTTAATGGAACAAATAACGGTAGAAGCTAAGCTAGTAAATCAAGAGCAGAATGAACATCAGATTATAAACCCCAACTTTAGGAGACCGATTCCTCCCCCACTCTAACCAAATAGACAAAGGGATGTGAGGAATCCAAGGATCCAAGAAGATTAACAAATTAGACCTCCTTTCCCTGAAAACTATGTAGTTACCGAAGACGATGCAGAGTCTATCAAAGATCATATTCATCATTTTGGTGATTTAGACTTTGAAATCTATTTAACTGAAGAGGAACATAGTATGTTTGCACAATTAGATGACAATGCCCTGACGGAGGAATTGGAACAATATCAAAAGGGATATATGCATGCTATAGATGATGTCAGAAAGATCAAATTGAGGAATAGAGACGTTACTATAAATAAAGGAGGGTTAAATCCAAATCAGCCTTCTAGTAGTCATACTATCTCAAAAAAAGGGAATGAGAAACAAAAAGAGCATGTTGTGTCTAAAGAAGCGGGAAAAAGGAGCTGGAAATGTAAAGGAGCCGGAACAAACAGTGCCTGCGGAGCTAGGAAAAATCTCTTCCATGTTTAACCTCCAAAGTGAACTTGCCAAGTTGAAGATTTCAATCCCTTTCAATGAACTACTAAGGAATCAAGAATACAGGGACACTATAATGAAAATGATCATGAATCAAGGATAAGCTCACCCGGATATTCTAGAACTAACCGAAGATAATCCCACTATTAACTTGGGATCTAATATTGACAGTGTGGATAGTGAGGATGAGGAGGTACCACCCTTTTACATGAGTTTAAATGTGCATGACATGGTGTTTCACAATGCTATGTTGGACTTAGGAGCTTCACATAATCTGATGCCAAAGGGAGTGGTGGAAAGTCTCGGGTTGGAGATTACTAGGCCTTATAAAGACCTGTATTCCTTTGATTCTAAAAGGGTTAAATGTCTAGGTTTGATCAAAGACATGGTGGTATCCTTAAATAAATTACCATATAAAACTGTGGTCATGGATGTTGTCGTGGCTGATATTCCCCCCAAGTTTGGTATTTTTTTGTCAAGGTCTTGGACTTCAAAGCTAAAGGGTAGCTTGCAAATGGACATGTCTTACACAACAATTCTTTTTCGAAATGAAAACAAAAGGCTGTACAGTGAGAAAATATTACCTTATGTCGTGAGCAGTTAGGCTCAGTCTGATATCCTTCATGTTTATGCTATCGGTACAGACTTAGGTTCGTCTATTTTCTTCAATGACATATCTCCTTGTAACTCAAAAACTGTTGTGCCATGGAAAGGTAAAAAGGATAAAGAAGAGACAAATGAACAGGAATCTTCGGAAAGGAAGCAGAAAGAAGAAGGACTATGGAATATGTATTTTGATGGCTCGGTGGCTAAAGTAGGTGTAGGTGAAGGTGTGTACATAATCTCTGCCATTAGAGATACTAAATATTATTCTTACAAGTTGGTTTTTGAATGCACTAATAATGTAGTAGAGTATGAGGCTTTGTTGCTGGGTCTACATGCATGAAAGGATTTGGGAGCCAAAAGGGTCCAAATGTTTGGAGACTTAGAACTTATAGTGAATTAGGTGAATGACAGCTACCGGACTAGGAATCCAACAATGAGGGTCTATCGGAATGAGGTATGGGACATGTTCGGGAATTATTTCACCGAACACAAGGTCCAAGTGATTCCTAGGTATGAGAATATAGTGGCAGACTCTCTAGAAACCACAACCAGAAAATTTGAGACTCCTACCATGGGTAAGAGAAAGTACAAAGTAGAAATTGTGAATAGGACTTCCATACCGAACAACACCAAATATTGGCAGGTTTTCGAAGAGGATATGAAAATCAAAAGGTTTATGGAATTGTCTACTGAGTTTGTGAATACCCACATAGATGAAGATGATGCTGACTCTGAGAATTTCCTAGAAGCCGATGGGGAAGCGGAGGAGACCGCCGAAGTAGGGAATTTGAAAAACTCCTTGGGAGGTAAGGATATAGTCTAGTTAAAAAGTAATCATATCCCTAGAGGTTTGATCCCCTTAGAGTCTCTTTTGATGAAAATGATGTCGCTAGAGATTCAAAGGTCGAACCTACTGAAGACGCTGTAGAAGATAAAAATATTGGCACTGAAGAAATCCCAAAAATTATAAAGTTGTCCAAGAAGCTACCCGCTAAAGAAAAGGAAGGGTATGTGAACCTGATGAAGAAATACACAGATGTGTTTGTGTGGAGTTATGATGACCTCAAAGAGTATGACACTTCCATCATACATCATACTATCCCAATTAAGCCTGGAGAGAAACCATTTAGGTAGAAGCTCAGGAGGATCAATCCAAAGCTAGTACCTATCATTGAAAAGGAGATAAAAAAGGTGTTTGATGCAAAAATAATTGTGACTCTGAGGTTTTCAAAATGGGTAGCTAATTTGGTTCCTGTTAGGAAGAAGAATGGGGAGATAATACTATCTGTGGATTTCATAAACTTGAATAGAGTTTCTTTGAAGGACAATTACCCATTGCCAAAGATGGACCAGATCCTACAGAGGGTGGTGGGATCTGAAAGAATATCTACTATGGATGGGTTCTCTGGTTACAATCAGGTGAAGGTGTTACCTGAAGACCAGGAAAAAACTGTTTTCACCACACCTTGGGGTACCTTCATGTACACAAAGATGCCATTCAGATTAATGAATTCCAGAGCCACTTTCCAATGTGCCATGGATATTACCTTTGCAGATGAAAGGGACAAGTTTGTAGTGATTTACATGGATGATACTATGGTATATTCTTGGTTGGTCAAAGGTCATATTAGGCATTTAGAAAGGGTTTTAATTAAGTGTAGGAAGTATGGCATCTCATTAAATCTGAGAAAGTCAAATTTTGCTCTAGAAGAAGGAAAGTTGCTGGGGCATATTATTTCGAAGGAAGGAATCAGGATAGATCCAGACAGGGTGAAAGGAATATTGAAGATGGAGGAACTGAGAAGTAAGAAGGAAATACCGTCTTTCACTGGTCAGGTAAATTTCTTGAGAATATTCATTCCTAGATTTGCTGAAATCCTAATGAACATTACCTATATGCTGAGGAAAGATCATGAAATCAAATGGACGACGGAAGCCAAGAAATATTTCAAAGATATAAAATAGGCCATTTCGGAAGCTCCTGTGCTGGTCAGTCCAGACTTTGAGAAATATTTTTTAGTATTCTCATATGATTTGGAGCATAATGTGGCAGCCATTTTGTTGTAGAAAAATGATCGGGGTGAATAGCATCCTATAGCGTTTTCCAGTAAGATATTGAGAGATAGAGAGTTGAAATATGATATAATGGAAAAACAAGCTTATGATTTGGTTAAGGCCTTAAAGGATTTTAGAATTTACATCCTCCATTCCCATATAATTGCATATGTCCCCAGTAGTGTGGTGAAAAGCATACTTATGTAGCCAAATCCGGAAGGGAAAAGAGCTAAATGGATTGCAATGCTTCTAGAGTATAACATAGAAATTAAGCCCAAAAAATTGGTTAAGGGGAAAGGATTGGCCAAGATGATGACAGATTCACATTGTGATTCTTTGTAGCTAAATTTTTTATATGGTCAATCTAATCAGTTGGATGCAGAAGTATCGGTGAAGCCTGATTTTTCTATATTTCCCTGGTATGCTGATATTGTTTTTGTATTGCAAAATTTACAACCTCCTGCAGGGTTAAGCAAAACTAGAGCTAGGTCTGTGAAACTGAAGGCTGTGAATTTTTGTATAATAGAACAATATATTTATTGGAAAGACCCTAGGGGAATACTGCTGAACTTCCTTCTTGAGAGTAAAGCTCGACATATAACAAAATAATTCCATGAAGGAGATTGTGGAAGACACCATTCCTGGAAGGTAATCGCAAATAAAATTCTGAGGGTAGGATACTATTGGCCTTCATTATTCTCAGATGTATATAAGGAGATGAATAAATTCCATCAGTGTCATAATTTTGAAGGAAAAAGGAAAGTGGTTTCACTTCCCCTTAACCCTATATTAGTAGAAGCGCCTTTCCAACAATGGGGGTTGGATTTCATTGGAGAGATAAATCCAAAATCCTCAGGACAACATAGGTGGATTTTAATAGCTATTGATTACTTAACAAAGTAGATTGAGGCGATACCCGCTAGAATAGCTATAGAAGAGGTGATAATGGATTTCATAGAAGATAACATTTTGGTGAGATTTGGTTGTCCTAAGCGAATTGTGACAGACAATGCCCCTGCGTTTAAGTCCAAGAAGATGATTAATTTTTTCTCTAAATATAATATAAACCTAAATCATTCTACTGCTTATTACCCACAGGGAAATGGACTGGCAGAATCCTCTAACAAAATTCTGGTCAGGATTATTAAGAAAATGTTAGAGGACAACAAAAGAGCCCGGCACACAAAGTTGAAAAATGCCTTGTGGGCTGACAGAATTAGCACAAAGAGGGCTAAAGGAGGAAGTTTTTCGGGCTAATGAATTGGTGTTAAAATGGGATGCCCCACATGAAGACAAAGGAAAACATGGAAAATTCAACCACTTATGGGTGGGCCCATACCTTATTACGACACTCAGAGGAGACAATGCTTTCATTCTGCAGTATCTAGATGGGTCACAATATGAGGGGGGCCCAGTGAATGGGAGGTTTCTAAAACATTACCTAGAGTAAAGGGACTAAGTTCCATTTATTATAGTGTAAATATGTTTCAGTCAGTATAGATGGTGAATCGAAAGATTTGAAGCCCGTAGAGAAGGCCCTAAGATCAGAAGAGGTAACCATTTTTTCAATTATGTTTTCTTTCAGGAAGTAAAATAAGAGGATGTTGTTAATGGATTTGGTGACTAGTCTACATGTTCTTTTCTACCTCGTTGGGAGGATAATATCCCTTGTGGAGCTGATTGTTAGCACCATATTCAAAATTTTTGATTCTGAGAGATATGTGGGGAAATGACCCTATCGAATAGGTGTTGGGAAGGCATCCCCTGAATTGCAGAGGTGCTGAAGGAATTTGTGAGATGGAATTCAGCCCCTAGGATAAGTGGTGGTGGAAATGAGTTAAAGAACAGTGTGAATCAGCGGCTGCAATTTGAAATGATAAAGATTGACAATGGGAAG
The DNA here is from genome assembly GCA_001517045.1 of Pseudotsuga menziesii. Lineage (NCBI taxonomy): Eukaryota > Viridiplantae > Streptophyta > Pinopsida > Pinales > Pinaceae > Pseudotsuga > Pseudotsuga menziesii. The sequence goes on along the minus strand of LPNX011058451.1, from coordinate 73,873 downwards.
GAATTTCGTGGATCATAGATGCAGGGTAAAGTGGGGGATGTTGGATGCACTGAATGTGTTAAATGGGAGCCATAATAGAAGGTTGAGATTAATCTAAAGACAGATCAATGGCACCAAAGCATTTCACGCAGTGAATGTGCTCGGCCAAGTCCACTTTTCTGAATCGCGAAATAGGGTAAAGAGTGAAGACATCTGATGATCAAGACAGGAGTACAAGTAGATCCATGGCCATAAATGATTTCGCGTCCTAGACTAGCAAGGATATAGTCACGATTTCAAATCGTGAAAAGTGGTACTGTTCGCAAAGATCAATGGTCACTACAAGGGAAGATATAGATTTGCTATCATGGTTTATTTCACGATAGAACTAGCATGGATGGGGTCAGGATCTCAAATCATGAAAAGTGGTAGGGTTCGCTCAGATCGACGATCACGAGGAGAGGTCGATCTTGATCGACGGTAGATGTTAACCTTCCCATATTAAGCTACGCATATAGATAGTGAGGAATAATTTGGCATAAAGGACCTCACATTTCCAAGGCTTAGATCACAAGGAGAAATATCCATGGTGCAAGCTGCATGGGAAGGACATAGAAATTATGTTCGGGTACACAGGGTACTCCCAAAAGAATGAACACCTAGAGCAACCACTTCACACAAATGAATCATAGATAAATACACCAATGTTTGTCATGTGGTTAAAACCCTCGAGAGGGAAACAGTCCATGGCCCCATCCAAATAGCTACTTGGAGTAATTTATTATGCAAAGAAAGAAAGTTACATGAGCTTCTCATAATCGATCAACTAGCCAAGGACCCTCCATGTTCTTTAGATAGAGATCATGGACCAATCAGGTGTTAAGCCATGGATCAATGGTAGGTATGATCTAAGAGAAGTTGAACCATCATATCACTCTATGTCTAGAACATATCGTGACCGTTGGATTAGAATATTTACAAATGCATACTAAAGAAACACACTTTTACCTAATGGATATATTACACAAGTTGATCTTAACTAACTCCTAAGTGTCTAAATATCCTAACATCCACCCTTAAAAACAACTTGGGATATGATTCAAGGATTTACAAAAGTAACACTATTAGGAGAAGGAAGGAGGCATTAGAGCCTATCCCCCCTTAAGGACACATTCTTGAACTCCTAACATAGATTGAATTTTAGAAAACTTTGCTTCTGTAAGAGACTTGGTGAAGATGTCTACAACTTGATCATCTGCAGGGCAATAGAGCACTTCAATAACACGATCATGAACAAGATTTATGATGAAGTGCATGTGTATCCTAATGTGTTTGCTGCGTTGATGTAGAACTAGATCTTTGGCAAGCTTGATGGCACTTTGATTGTCGCACCAAAGTGGAGTAGGTTGCTGCTGCTCGAATCCAAACTCTGAAAGGATCTGTCAAAGCCATAAAGATTCCTAATTGGCATTAAATATGGCTCGATATTATGCTTCTGCTAAAGAAAGAGCAAGAGCTTGTTGTTTCTTACAAGCCCAAGTGACAGGTCCAGATCCCAGACTGAAAACATAACCTGCAGTAGACTTTCGATCATCAAGATCACCGGCCCAATCTGAATTAGTGAAACCAACCAACAAAGGTTTTCCCCCTATACTGTAATGAATCCCAAACTGAATTGTACCTCGAATATATCGAAGTATTTTTTTTGCTGCTTTCAAGTGACTTTCATGAGGAGTTTGCATATAACGAGAAACATGACCAATGATAAAGGAAAGGTCAGGATGGGAATGAGTCAAGTATAAAAGACTACCAATAAGATGATGATACAAGGTGGCATCTACTTCAGGGGATGTTGGAGTAGGGCCCCGCAGCTGCGGGAAAAGCTGCTAATTTTGGTAGAAGATGGATAGTTTTTGGAGGAAAGATAGTTTTGGCGATGTCGATAAGCTAGAAATATAAGAGATGCGATAAAGGTATGATTTCGTAGCGCATTTCTCGCCGTGGATCGTGGGCCAGAAATTGTGGCGGTCGGAACAAGGAAGTCAAAGGAAATAGTACCTAAAGCAGCCGAGAAGAGAGCTCAACCATTGCATTTAAGGTAGCGACGACGACAGGAGGGATTAGATACCCTCATAAATAAAGAAGGAGCAACAGGATGAGGTATTAAAGACAAAGGACAGAATGGGAGTGACCGAGGAAGTGGCGCCCATACCCGCGATCAGCGCTGGAAATCGTGGAAGACTGCAGGAAGCTGTGGTGTGACTAGAAAGCGGTAGTTCAAAGTACAGAAAGGCCGACTGTCATAGTTAGGGTTTTGGGTTACTGATGGGATAGGCCCAAAATTTTGTATCATGGTGAGACCTTCGGGCCACCTATTTAAGCATGTATTTTGTATTATGAAGGGTTAGTTAGTTGGTTTTTTTGGTTGTTACTAACTGTCGTCAGTATTGTGAGACATTGAGGAAGAGTCGAGCTTTGGTTCTGTCGTTACATCTGTAGTCATCTTACTGTAACCAGTAGTCAGCCCCTTGAGCATGAATGTAACAATCCGCAGGGATTGAGAGAGAGAGAGGAAGGGTATATTGTAAGAAGAAATAAGTATAGGAAAAGAAGAGATCTAAGAGAAGGGCTCCCAGCTGTGTGCGTGGATTTTCCCAGAAGATCTCAAGCTACATAAGAAGTTGCAGCGGAACTGTGTTTACTCTCTCAAGATATAATACAAACACAGTTCTCATGGACATAGCTTCCCCTCTGGAAGTGAACCACGTAACATCTGTGTGTTGTGCGACTATTTCATGTGATTGTGCTTTACTTATTCACTATCTGTTATCCGTTACATGAACTTTGCTTACTAGTTAATGAATGTATGCATGATGTCCTTCAGTATACAGTAACATAGAAGGTTAAATGCAAGTTGAATGTGTCGAGTATTTTGTATATGAGTTTATCAGTGCTTGATTTACGACAGCTAACAGCTACAGTGTTGAGTGACTTCTGTATATTTAGTTCAGCAAGTTGAGCGTAATTGATGTTAAGCGTGTTAAACTGTAGAAGCTTAAGTGAAGTTTTTTAACACCCTAATGAAGGTTAACTGAGCTAATATACCCAGGGAGGAAGCCTCTAGACCCTGATAGTTGATGAGCATATTGAGTCTTACTATAGGGAGTATCACGGCGTAGAAAGGCGATACTGCACTGTCGAGGGGAGCTACGGTGTGCGATGTCGCAGGTTAAGAGTTGAGCGGAAGAGAAAGCTTGCACATCATCCTAGAAGCTGTGATGCGATAACAGTTAGTCCCATAACAGAGCCAGCTAGGAAGAGAGAAATATCCCTTATGGAGATATTTAGCTGGTTAATTAGAGTCAAGAGGACCTAGGATGCTACAGAACCTGGTTGAGGAAACCTGATTCTTCAGCCACTCCGTCTAGGATCACTTCAGGTGAGACTTTAGGCCGTTCTGTGGTCTATTGCCGAAAGGGCCAGTGAGCTAGGGGTTTTGTTGGTACAATAAAGTAAACCCAGGTCTTCCCAAAGAAGACCAACAGGGGAAGTACAAGTGGCAGAAAGTTTGACTCCGGACTGGAAGGGAGAAGGGGCTGGTTTACAATCTTCCATGTGGAAGCAACAAAGAAGGTCACAAGCATACTTGGACTGGGAAATAAATATTTCTTCTTTAGTTTGCAAGACTTGGAGACTAAGAAAATAATGCAAATGTCCTAAGTCTAACATTTCAAAATTTTGCTTAAGATTGGATTTCACATGGGTTATAAGTTTAGGGTCAGTACCAGTGAGGATAAGATCATCAACATAAAGAAAAAGTATGATGAGATGGTTTCCTACTTTCTTGGTATAGACATTGGGGTCAGAATGACATCTAGAAAAACCAGTGTCAAGGAGAAAGCTATCCATTTTTGCATACCAAACTCTAGGAGCTTGCTTAAGGCCATATAAGGATTTTTTAAGGAGATAGAAAATGCTAGAGTTATCCTGAATATATCCAGGAGGTTGTTCCATGTAAATTTCCTCCTGTAAATCACCATGTAAAAGGGTAGACTTGACATCCATTTGATGGACTTCTCAGTTATTTAAGGTGGCAAGGGAAAGAACAAGGTAGATGGAACTCATTTTTACAACAAGAGCAAAGGTTTCATTGTAGTCAATCCCTTCAACTTGGGAAAAACCTTTGGCAACTAACCTTGGCTTAAGTATTTCAACACTTCCATCTGATGCATACTTAGTTATGTAGACCCATTTACATCTGACAAATTTTCTTCCTTTTGGAAGAGGAACAAGATTCCAAGTATCGTTCACCATTAAGGAGTGATATTCTTCATCCATAGTTGCATCCCAATCTGGATTTCTTGAAGTTTCTTCAAAATTTTCTGGATCATGATTCTCGGAAACTTGAGCCAAAAGATAAGAGGCTCGCTGAAACTGAGAATGGGTTCGACATTGATCTCTAGGATCACCAGCAAGATCACCAGCTGCTTCACATGTTGAACGGACCCATCGAGGAAGCATTGGTGCTGGTGAAATTGGAGGAACATGAGCAGGCAGAGGTGGATTTTCATCCTCACTGTCATCATCAGAAATTGGAGTTGAAAAACTATCAAGGAAGTTGGAAGAAGAAGGAGAAGGAACAATCACCGAATCTGGCTTGCAGGCCAAAGATATCACACCCTCCAAGTTAGGCTCACAGGCCAAGAGATTTTCATCAAATTTAACATCTCTTATAATGATTATATCATGACAATGTGGTTGAAGAAGTCTATAACCTTTTACATCTTTTGAATATCCAATAAATATGCACTTTTAACGTTTAGGCTGCAATGCTTTCCGTTTTTCATCCGGAATGTGAGCCCATGCTTCACAACCAAACAAACAAAAGTGACTTACATCTGGTTTAATTTTACTCCATGCTTCTTCTGGTGTTATACCTTGTAAAACTTTAGTGGGTGTGCGATTAACTATGTAATTTGCACAATTTATGGCCTTAGCCCAATATTAAAGACTTAGTCCCTAAGATTGGATCATACAATTAGCCATTTCTTTCAAAGTGTGGTTCTTTCGTTCAACTACACCATTTTGTTGTGGTGTATATGGAATAGTGTGTTGTTGTTGGATTCCTTGTTTAGTGCAAAAATTAGTGAACTTGTTGTTAACATATTCTTCTCCATTGTCAGATCTTAACTTAATAATTTGATGACCAGATTGTTTTTCAACAAGGGTCTTGTAGGCCAAGAACATGTTAAATACTTTTCTCTTAAGTTTTAGGAAGTAAACCCAAGTGCGTCTGGAGTAGTCATCAATGAAAGTTAATAAATATTTGAAACCAGAAAAGGAAGCAGATGGAAGAGGGCCACACAAGTCACTATGCACAAGCTCCAAGGGAACCAAGGCGTGCCAAGAGGCACGCTTGCCAAAATTGTCCTAATGATGTTTTTCAATTACACAACTAGGAAAACACCGTCCTTGAAAGATACCATTGAAATACCAGTCACCATATTGTCTTTACACAGTTGTTGCAATGAGTGATAATTTAAGTGACCAAATCGCTCATGCCAAAGTTTGCTCAAGTTATCACTATGAGCAACAAAAACTGAAGGAAAATGTGATGACCCAAAGTTGTTAAATTTGTACAACCTGGTAATATCATCAATAGTTCTAGTAGCAAGGACATTTTGAGGATTTTTAAAATCCTTGATTACAACTTGGTGAGGTGTAAACGTCATAGTTTTACCTTCACCCGAATGAGTAATTTAATAGAATTATAACAAATTGGAGGAAATTTTTGGAACACATAGTACATCACTGAAATGACCATTTTCTACTGGAACTGTTCCAGATCCTACAACCCTTAGAGATTTATCATCACCAACAAATATTTGTTTGGTGTTACATTCATGCATAGTAGAAAAGATGGCTTGATCCTTAGCCATATGATAATATGCTCCAGAATCAATGAGCCATTCAATTGAAGTAAAAGAAGAAGATGTAGTATAAGAGTAACCAGAAGCACAAAGTGCATGTCCATGAGAGGTAGATTCTGAAGATGAATATAATCTCATGTGGTGCTTCTTCATTGCTGCTTCCAAGGCTACCATCTTCTTGAAACACTTAGATTCATCATGATTATCTTTCCCACAAAAATTTCAATGACGCTCAGTCTTCTTTCCTTTTGGCTTGTATCCTTTGTCATTTTTTAAAGAAGGAGTTGACTGAAAGGGTTTGTGACCCTTGTTGTTTGGCTTATTATTGTGAAAATTTTGTTTCCTGGGAGGCTTGGACTTTTCTTTCTATTGGGACAACAAGGCTTTCCCAGATGTATCTGTATTGTTAATTATTCCAAGATGAATGAGCTTATCTTGCTCTCTAATTAAGGAATCACAAAAGGATTCAAGACTAGGCTCTTGATAACTAGCTACAATCAATGATTCTTTCATGGAGTAGAATATAGATACAAAAACAGAATATGTAGGTCCAAGTTTGGAAAGAATATGATAAATACATTGTTTGTCTTCTTTCTTAATGTTGCATTCTACACATAAGAGTCTAAGAGTTATATACTTAGATAAATAGTCTTGAATGCACAAAAAATCATTTAGATTCAATAAAATCAACTCATTCTCAAGTTGATGACACCGAATTTCATTATGTTTACCAAACACAGATTCCAACTTTTCCCAAGCTTGATCAGGTTCATCAATTCCAGATATGTGGACTCGCAAATCAGTAGAGATTGACATCCCAATCAATCCATGAGATTCATCACATATATTTTTCCATTTAATTTTCTTATCATTATTAGTGGGTTTTGTTTCTTTCCCTAAGGTTATCCTGAAAAGTCCCATACTTCACAGAACATCCTCCATACGAGATTTCCATGAGAAATAGTTATAGCTTGTAAGTATAATATCACAAGGGGCTTCCATACTATAAAATAGTTACTGAAAGAACAAAAAATAACTGTCTATATGCAAAGAGCTCGAAAAAATATGCGGTTTAAAAAAAAACAGCACTGAAAACTGATTCTGGATGATGAAGTTATGCTTGATCAAAGAAAATATTGAAGATGTCCCCAATAGTGACATGGCATATATTAACTTGACCAACTAAAAAAAAGAAACCCCTTCTTCCCAAGATGAACCTTTGACAATCATTTACAAAAAAGTTTCTTTTTAAGTGAATCACTTTTGTAAAATAAGTGATGTTCACTTTTACAATAATGTTACTTTTAAATAGTGCGGCAATAAATTAAAAGACTTAAGTGACTCACTTTTTATTTTATTTTATTTAAGTGAGATGCACTTTTACAATAAAGTAACTTGAAAATAGAAATTGCATGCACTAAAAAGTATCTTAATAAGACTTGAAGTCAATACCTATTAAGGAATAAAGCAACTTTGTACCAAGTGAGCTAAGTTTAAAGGGTATGTAAAAGAATGGAAAGATGAAGGGTTCATTAGAGGAAATTTCAACTCAAAATGGGCCTTTTAACTTTTCTTCAAATTCCATGTCATCATGTGTTAGCCAATGAAATTGCTTTAAATTTGAAATACCGTATAGGTCTTAAACACTTTTTTAATATAAATTTGGGGATAGGTATCATAAAAAAAACTACTTTTTTTGTTTGTATTTTTGACATATCTCCCTATGTTTTTACTCAAATTTTGTTTGGGAGAGCTCGTTGGATGCGAAATTAAATTACGCATCCAACGAGTACCCACTCGGCATACTTTTACGAACCCTGCTACCCCAAAAATAAGAAATACCTGAAAAAATGGAATGATGATGTCATCATTTCATTTTTTCAGGTATTTCTTGTTTTTGGGGTAGCGGTATCCGTCAAAAGTATGTTGAGTCGGTATTCGTTGGATGCGGAATTTAATTCCGCATCCAATGATCTCTCCTGATCAAAATTTAAGTTAAAACACGGGGAGATATGTCAAAAATACAAACAAAAAAGTAGTTTTTTTCTTTTCTTCCTCCAAAATTAATAAATATTATTTTATTATTTTAACTATTATTTTAGTAGTTCATTTTAGGAGGCCCATTTTGAGTTGAAATTTCCTCTAATGTTTTTTTTTTTTACTCTTCTCTTTCGTTCTCCGTGCTTTCCTTTTTTTCCTGCAAATCACAAAAAAAATGAAAAACAAACACAAAAAAACTTTTTCCACACAATGGGGTTAGATCTTGGTTAGCTTACCTGGAAAGTCTATGTTTTCAAGTTTTCTCGTTGTTTCTGATTTTTCGTGATCGCACAAGGTGCACGACAAAGAGCATATGTAGCTGAGAAGACAAGAAAAAACCTTTCCCTTTCTGTTTCTGATTCACCACGATCGCACAAGGTGCATGACAAGGTGCACGACAAAGAGTATATGTAGCCAGGGAAGGAAACAGTCCGAGACTAAAACAAAAAATATCTAATAATAAAACTGATAAAATATGAGAGATTTAAAAAAAAATTTAAACAAATTTGTCACTGTAACATTATACCTTTAGATTTTCCAAAATGGGTGTTTCTGGATCAAACAGAAATGGTTTTTGGAGAAACGAAAACTATTTCCCAATGGAAACAATGCTCTGGATGCAATGGAATAGCTTCCATAGGACACACATGCACAAAAACTCTAGAACCAGAAACCATTTCAAAGTTTCGGCAACACTGGTTCCAGATTGTTAGAATATAATCCGTAGGGATTATATATTGTAAATAAATAAATAAAGAATAGGAAGCTGAACAGTTACGTAGGAATATGGATAGGCCAGTCAAAATCTCAACCACCGCCTGAAATGTATAAATATATGCATTGGCATTGCAATAATATAGAATCGGGAGTTATACCTAACAAGTGGTATCAGAGCTTGGCTATTTGCCATAACTCCTACCTGCTACGTTTTAGTCCTGCTGCACACCTACCTGCCTGTTTCCAGTCTGCTCATTCATCTGCTTTCCTCAGTCTATAGATTGCATGCATTGGTGCATGCACTGGCTACTCTAACGCTCCGCTCAGCCCCATCTAGATTTCTACCATGTTTCCTGGATGCCCATAGTTCGTTCTTATTTTTTACAAAATTCGCTGCAAAAACGTGAGCTACATTCCATGGGTACGCTGCGACCTTCCTACCCGTGAACACGAGCTAGAGTTTTTGTTCCATGGTCTGACTGTTGCATAGACTATAATCTGTGCACACTTATATCCTTTTAATGCTGCGTTGAACTGATATCTCACCACTGCGTAAGTTCTGTGGGTTATGAGGAGTCTGTACATTGTTTTATGGAGATTGAATGAAAGCCACGAATGATAAGTTCTTTCCCAAGCCCTAGAATTGATATCAAATGAGTCCGGCAGTCTCCATCCCACTTGAATCATTTTGGATAAAGGCTTATTCCCATAAGAATTTGATTCTCATTAGGATGTTCTCTCATCACCAGATCTAAACATTGCAAAAGATCCGGATTCAGTACCATGTGAAACCCTAATTCTGCATTGAAGCGGCTCGGTATAGTGCGCTCTCAGTTCACTGAGAATTGGATGTTGCAAACCCTAAAATAATATATTCCCTATATGTGTTGTGAGTGAGACTTTCGTGATGCTGTGTGGAGAAGAGATGGTATTGCTACGACTTGAAGACAGCTGCCTCTATAGAATAACAAAATAGTATGCCGCAGACAAATGAAACAATATAAGTTTTGAATGCAAAGCTATTATAAATGCTATCCAATGATCTATCGATAACGGCAGAGAAAGAGCGAATTGTTTCTTTTCCATGTAGCACGTTTGGAAGGACGAGCCTTGTGGTATAGATGGCCCCTTCCTCGGAGACCCCTGTACTTCTTTCCAGCTGATGTAAGTCCATGAAGCTCGCTGTGCTTGTGAACTCCATTATAGATCCAGTTGATTCGAGGATCATTTCGAATTACAATGTGTGCCTGGTTGACTAGGATCACTTCGAAATACTTGTAGGTGGAGTCCTGATTAATCCAGGAAGAGTTCAAAACTCTCAATCCTCCTAGCTTTCGTCCTGCTCTCTCTTCTGCCACAGATCTCAAGCTATGCTGGAAGTTGAGTTGGGTGATACCCTGCTCTAATACCTAAATACTGCATGCATGCTGCGTTGGAGATAGCCGCGTTGGAGATAACCTGTGATAGCTGCGTTGAGCTAGCTGCCTGTGTTGGTTAAGCTAGCTGCATGTGTTGAAGCTGATGCGTTTTGGGAATACACAAACCCTAATCTCTACCCTATCTATTTGCATGGAGAGTTGTATATATGCTGCATGGAGAGTGACTGATATATATCTTTTTGTATGCTGTATATCATGCTGACTGATATATTGTGATTGATATGCTAACTGATATTATGCTGAATATTGAAGAATAATGTATGAATCTTGTGAAAGCTATATGTTGTTTTGTTGGTGTTGATTGCATTGAGACTGCTCGTGCAATTGAGAATATTGCCATTGAGCAATTTTTTTCTGTTGCTGCAAGTTCTTGAAGCTGCCTGCATGGAGTCTTTTGGGTGTGTTGACCAGAGAACTCATTTCTCTGGGTGTTTCTACAAGCTTGTTTCAAGATAATGTATTGAGGTATTATTGTAATTTTTCATAAGAAGATTTGAATTGTCCATGTAAAACAACACTCTAAAGTAAATTACATGGAGATGCTTTGAAAGCATTCTAATCCTGTGTTTCTTTGAGAGCTGTGCCTCTCCCTCACCATCACCAGTGGTGAATTATCTGCTTATGAACTTATTGACAACATATTTTCTCTGTAAATGAACTTATTGTAAATCACCTTGGCAGAGACTGTAGACCTGCAAGGTTATTGTTTTTCTCTTTATCATATTAAGATCATTATTGCAAATTACACTAACATTTGTAAAAGATGCAATCTATAGCATCTGTAGTTGGTGTCACTCTCTCTAGAAAAGAGAGAGGCAGAGGAAGAGGAAAATTCAGAGGCAGAGGGGGCAGAAACAACTCCATCAAAAGATCAGATTTGCAGTGCAAGCATTGTGGAAAGACTATGCACACATCAGATCAGTGTTGGGCTTCATGGGACTCCATCAAAGACAAACATAACCAAAAGAAAGATGACCAAGATGCTAGTAAATCTTCTGATTCTTGTATTGTTGCACACTGTAATATTGGAATTAATGAATTGACTTCACTTTCCTCTTACAAATATTGTTGGCTGCTTGATACTGGTGCAACATCACACATGACATTTAGAAAATAATGTTTTGAAGAACTTAATGAAACAATAGATGGCATAGTTTACTTTGCAGATAAGTCAAGTATTAAACCAAAGGGAATGGGCACCATTCGACTGAAGATGCCTGGATTCCTTGATTTCTTGTTGAAGAATGTTCTTTATCTTCCAGAGTTGCAGAGAAGCCTGCTGTCCTTGGTGGAGATTCTACAGCGAGGCCATTCCATCCACATGTTTGATGGAATCGTTGAAATAAGAAAGTCCTCTGACAACCAAGTCATCATGACTGGATACGAAGATGGGAAGATGCTAAAGCTAAAGGGTTCATATGCAAGAGTTCAGAACTATGCTTACCTCTCTCAGCATGGAGAAGGTAATTTGTCATCTAGTTCATTGTGGCATGCAATATTTGGTCATCTAAATTATAACAGTCTTCATTTATTGAGAAAGAATGGTGTATTTGGTTTGCCCACCATTCCCAAAGAGAAGAAAAAATGTGATGCATGTATATTAGGGAAACATAGTAAGCTGCCATTCCATGAATCTAATTTCAGAGCAAGTAGGAAATTAGAACTAGTGCATTCTGATTTATGTGGCCCAATGCCAACTCCTTCAGCAAATGGGAATAAGTATTTTATGACATTTGTTGATGACTACTCAAGAATGTGCTGGATTTACTGTTTAAAGACAAAATCAGAAGCATTTCAAACATTCAAAGACTTTCATGCATTGATAGAAAAACAAGCACAATAAAAAATTGGTACACTTCGTACTGATAATGGGAAAGAATACACTTCAAATGATTTTGAAAATTATCTTCGCCAACATGGAATTGGACATCAGACTACCGTTCCCTACAATCCTCAACAAAACGGTGTAGCAGAAAGAATGAATAGAACCATAATGAATATGGTTCGCTCAATGATGTTTTTCAAGAATGTAAAACTAATGTTTTGGGGTGATGCAGTAAAATGTGCAGCCTATTTGAGAAATAGAAGTCCCTCAAATGCTCTTGATAACAAGACTCCACATGAAATGTGGTTTGGCCATCTCCCTTCAATCAGGCATCTCAGAGTTTTTGGTTCCACCTGTTATGCCTTGATTCCAAAGGAGAAAAGAAACAAGCTTGGTGCTAGAAGCAGAAAATGCATTTTCCTGGGGTACGAAGAATACTCCAAGGCATACCATCTGTATGATGAGGTAAACAAGAAATTTGTTATTTCCAGATATGTCATTTTTCTTGAAAATAATAAAAATGACCAGTCTATTGAGAGACAGCTTGATCATTTGGAAAAA
>LPNX011058451.1:40380-60557 GCA_001517045.1 Pseudotsuga menziesii | reverse complement strand
GACTCAAGACGTTGGACTCAAGTAATCTAAAGTGGATGACTTCAAACTTATTGGGTACTCAGACTCAGATTTTGATGGCGATAAGGAGACAGGAGTATCAAGTTCTGGATACACTATGAGTCTTGGATCAACAGCTGTCTCATGGAGATCACGCAAACAGTCAGTTCCAGCAGATTCAACAACAGAAGCAGAATATGTGGCTGCAGCTGAAGCAACAAAAGAAATAGTATGGCTCAGGAAGATACTTGAAGATTTGCAAGAAAAACAAGAGGACTCCACACCATTGTTGATCGACAAGACTTCTGTAATCAAGCTGGCTAAGAATCCTAGATTCCATGATCGAACCAAACACATCAACACAAAGTATCATTTGATTCGACATCATGTAGAGGCCAAGATAGTCCATCTTCGACATTGTTCCACAAATGATCAAATTGTAGACATCTTCACCAAAGCGCTTGGACGAGAAAAGTTTGAAAGATTCAGAAACATGCTCGGACTTACGAACACCCCTTCGGATTAAGAGGGGGATTGTTAGAATATAATCCGTAGGGATTATATATTGTAAATAAATAAATAAAGAATAGGAAGCTAAACAGTTACGTAGGAATATGGATAGACCAGTCGGAATCTCAACCACCACCTGAAATGTGTAAATATATGCATTGGCATTGGAATAATATAGAATTGGGAGTTATACCTAACAAAGATCTTGATCAAAACCGAAATCGGCTCTTCATAAATGCTCTGATACCATGTTCGGGTACACAGGGTACTCCCAAAATACTGAACACCTAGAGAAACCACTTCACACAAATGAATCACAGATCAATACACCGATGTTTGTCACATGGTTAAAACCCTCGTGAGGGAAACAGTCCATGGCCCCAGCCAAATAGCTACTTGGAGCAATTTGTTATGCAAAAGAAAGAAAGTTACATGAGCTTCTCATAATCGATCAACTAGCCAAGGACCCTCCATGCTCTTTAAATAGAGATCATGGACCAATCAGGTGTTAATCCATGGATAAATGGTAGGTATGATCTAAGAGAAGTTGAACTGTTGGATCACTCTATGTCTAGAACATATCGTGACCATCGGATTATAATATTTACAAATGCATACTAATGCATACTAAAGAAACACACTTTTACCTAATGGATATATTACACAAGTTGATCTTAACTAACTCCTAAGTGTCTAAATATTCTAACAGATTACGCAGTATAGAAAGCTATAAAAGGGTCTACGTGGAGTTGGAAATGTTTGTCTTTTCCAAAGCCTTGAGATCGCCGAACACCCCAACCACATACAGAGCACCAATGCAGACAGACCAGGAGACTGTTCTACAGAAATAAGGTAGGCCCCTGATATTCCCTCAGTTCTATTTTAAAATGGAAAAAGTAGGAGAATTAGAAGTGGTAGATGTGAGAGATAATGCAGAACCAAAGGTTGCATGTCAGAAGGCAGATGAAAGTCTCGTGGATGAGAATGCTGATATTTTCGATACCATTCTAGTTAGGGAACCTATTGAAGCCGCTAGGGGTAAATTGGAAGTCCTTAAGGACCAGGGTAGCGATACCTGTGGTGTTTTTAAATCTTTTTTCCATTTTTTCTCTGTCGACCAAATCCCCCATTTCCCTGAGTTTGTCGAGTGGTGTGTAGAAAATTTCTTGATTGCCAAGGGAGTCATTATGAATAGGTCAAAATCCAAAATCTTTTGTTCAGTACAGGCTCCCATCGTCTGTAAAACCCTTCACATCCCAGATAAGTTTGTCCATATATCCCAAAAATACCGAGAAGAGAATATCATACATTTCTTTAGAGATTCTATCATCGAAAATAAAGAAGCTTTCTTGAAGGCCTGTTCAAAACCAAATGGTGAAGTCATCAACCTGTCTTACCCTATCAACCTTGGCCAATTTAATGAAAAAAATAAGTGTTGTATAGCCCTGATCAGTCAGTTTTTAGGTCTAGAGACTAACGGTTATGTCACAGAGTCATTGTTGAGTCTATTATTCATTTTGAGAACCTGTCCTACCAAAACTGAATTGCGAGGGAAATATTCTCAGTCTTGTTGTCTTAAATTTGATGAATTCCTAGCTGAGAACATTCATTTCCAGTTAGCAAATTTGCATGCCACCAAAGTATTCAGATTCCAGTCCCTTTTGTTGAGAATGTTTACAGCTTATAATGAAGAAGACTTACAAGTTCTTGAGTTAGAGATCACTAGTGAGATGGCCAAAGACTACTGTAAATTCATGAACCATCTGATGGTTGAAGTATACAACCTTTTCTTTCAAGAAAGGCCACGTAGGTTGTTTCTTGAGATGAGGAAAATATTGCAGTTGTCTCATAATAGATGATAGGAGACTGGTTCCTGACAAAATTTGGAACAATCATAATATTGTACAGTTTTGTGCATCAACCCTACATTCTGCCAGCCTTTCTAACTGCCAGGGTTTTCTCCTTGGAATTAATCAGGAAAAGACTCACTGTTGAGGAAGAACACTTTTTCAACTATAATAAGAGCTCAAGTTTGATTTTCCCCTGGTGTTGCTAGGGTTTTTGCCCTAGCTTGTACGAATGAGTACCTACTAAGGACAATGGACTCCTTAGTAGCAGTTCAATGATGTATGAATAAAAAGATATAACTGAAATCAAAAGCTAAATCTAAACAAGTTAATTAAGCAAAACAGTAAAAAGTAAATAGTAATTTTGTATTAATCTGACCTTCAATGTGAAGGTTGGTGAAGCCCTTTGCGGTGATCCAAGTCGGTGGCTCCGAGCTTCAAGCTGCTTCTTCTCTTTCTCCAATGGTGGAAATGGGCCAAAAGGGGCTCTCAATGGTGAAGGTAGCTCAATGGTGAGCTAGGATTTCATGAGCAATTTTGGCAGAGGCAGGATACTTGTGATTGTGGATGTGAAATAAGGGATCTCCACCCCTTATTTATAGTTGGAAACCATGCGGTTTAGGGTTAGGGTTTCAGCTATTTAGGGTTTTTTCCTCATTTCCTCATTATTTTATATTTTTTCTTCTTTTTTGGATATTTTTGCTTTTTTGGAGGAATTTTGGATATTTTTAGCTGAAAAGAGGGTTTTATGGCCTTTTGGAGGCATTTTAAGCCTTTTGGAGGCTTTTTACATGGTTTTATGGGTTTTTGATGGGAATATGGTGGGAAAATGGACAAATGGGCCATGTGATGGGGTAGATGAGGTAGTGAACCCTTTTTGGGTGTTAACACCTGGGAAGTGGGGCCATACACAGTCAGGAGTAGAGTTGCTTTTCCATTGGTTGGCCACTTACTCAAAGATATGGGTTTTTCTCTAGAACAAGCTATGAATTACAACCCACATCAAATAATTTCCAAAAGGAGGAAGGCTCACAAGTGCAAGCCTTTTGAGCACACTGAAATACCTAGGCTCAGGGAAATGACAAACTGGGATGATTTCCCTAACCCTACCACGATGGATACCGACATAAGACGAAGCTCTGTTTCACCCCAGCCATGGGAAACTTCTCCCAAAAGGGAATTGTCCAAAGTAGTTGCAATAGCTTGGATTAACTCATCGTTGGTCAGTTATTCAGGGAGTTCAATGAAAATATCATTTCCAGAGCCTATGGAGATTGAAGAGGTAGATACTTCCAGCATGCCAAAAAAGAAAAAAAACAAAGCAAGAACAACAGTTAGTGCAAGTTAAAAGGAGCGATACAAAGGGGCAAATGAAGAAGAAAAACATGGAGAAAAAATAGAAACAGGAAGAGCCCGAAGCAGCCAAGTTTCAAATCTAGGAATATGTGTTTGATGGATAGACTCCAAATAGGCATGCTTCTAAAGACGATTGGAAAGAATCTTACTGAGAAAGGGCTAATAAAACTTTTAAGGAGACCTCGAAGTTGTATAACATGGTAATGCAGTTTCCCTACCCAGATGTGGCATTAAAGATTGTAAGGGATCACGCCACTAACACCCTCAGCTTGGATTTGACAATGGGAAACAAAGTGTCAGAGGTTAATGTGAACCTCGCAAAGGTTCCCACTACTGACATAATACAACTTAACAGAGATACCGATGACATCTTGAATTCTAGATTATTGAAAGCCACACTACAGATGTCCAAGTTGGAGGCAGGTAAAACAAAAACTTTAGACCTTCTGAGGAAGGTAAGAGTCAAAAACAAATCCCTCAAGGCCCAAATTAACAATTTTCAAAATGAATTAGTACAAATAGAGGGACCAACACCTAAGGGAGTTTTGGCTCAGAAATTGCTAAACAAGAAAGAGAAAGAGATCCGAATACTAAAAAAGAAGTTGAAAACTTTTTCTACCCAGCTTGCTTAGACAAATGAGTTGGATGAATTTGAAAAAGAGAAAGAGACATTGAACACTGACCTTACAGATTGCAAAGCCAAGATGCTAAATCTCAAAGAGAAGGAAAAGCAATGGGAAGTAGATACCAAGCTTCTGAAGGAGAGTGAAAAAGAATTAAAGGGCACACTAGCGACAAAGGAAAAAGAGCTTTAGCAAAAATGCATAGAGATTGCAATTGAACCCGTAACTGTAGCTAGATAAGTAGACACCAGTTCTCTTTCTAGAGCAATGTCCCAAATAGGCCTTAAAGATACAGAGCTTACTAAGTTAAAGAAACAACTTAAGGAGCTAGAGGAGGAGAAAGAAAAGGAGGGACAAGAAAAGGAAAAGATAGAGGAGAAATGTCAAGAATTGATACAACAAAATGGAAAACTAAGTCAGCAGGTGATCGGTAAATTGGCCTTACAAGGGGCTAGACATTTGATCTGGGATCAGATTATTGCAGAGGCTGAAAATTTCATACCTTATATAGATTTCATCACGGACCAGGAAAAGGATTTAACAGAGGCCAAGAAAAAGGTTTCGACGGTATTAAGAGAAGTGCAGAAAAGACCTGTAGTAACAACAGAAAATGTTATTGCTTTCCTAAGCTCCTTGTCAGATGGTTTGAAAAATCAGTATAATATCCAAAACAGAGTGGGTATCATCTCTGGGTCTAGAAAGGTGATTACTAAACATAGGATGTTGGACACTGTACAAGCCAAAATAGATATTAGTGAGCACAAGGTAAAGGAGGTTATCTGATTGTTCAAGACTTTAGTAGACAGAGGGATTCCTTTCTTCTGGGGATAGAAGGGAACCTTATTGTCTCAAAAGGAGTATCTAGATCATTTGGTTAGTTTTCGATCAGACAACAGGAAGTTTCGAGACATGCAACAATCCTTGTCAGGCAGGACCATTTTTGATAATCTGGCCAGTGAATTTGAACTATTGTTTGACTTTAAAGCCACCTGTGCCAAAGCACCTGAGACCTCGTACCCATAAAATATGGAGCTCAAAGTAAAATCATTTGACATGGTGGTCACAACTCTTCCTAGTCCTAACCAATGGAGGTCAATTCAGTAATATGGGTCGAGCAAATTTAAAATGCAACCATAGAGGTGGCAATGACAGTATGTAGGAAATTTTTTCCGTGTACACACCCCTCCAATGGTCACCTCTCCTAGAAATTTGTACAGTGGTCACCTACCAGGTGGATACATAAAGGAATCTTACACATATTTTATCTTGCAATCCATATTCCATTTTTCAGTTTTTATGTAAATCATGGCAGATACATCACATTAGAGTTTGTTAAAAGTTGTTTTTCAGTTGTAACAAATTTTGATTCCCAAAAATCAGATTGGGAAGTCCCAAAATACTATAAATGTACCTCCTGAAGAAGGAGAGAGGGTTGGAACCAATGTAATTTTGCAGTGTGTGCTTTCAAGAGTTTTAAATAAAGTTGCAGAGCTGAAGTCTGCATTTTACATAGGGATTCATGTGTTGTTTGTGTTACAGTCTATTGATTCCTTTCTCATGTGAATGTTTTTCTAGTTTATCTTTCCCATTATGTTTTTTTCATGTATGAAATACGCATATAACATTTTGGAATTCATACATGCTATGCTCTATCTATTGTTTCAGATATCCACTAAATATTTATTCTAAAGTTAATACATAATTCATTCTCAAATGCTCTATGTTTATGGTCTGTTCATGTTTCTCTTTTCCACCAGACAATCATAACTTGACTATGGCTAAATGGCTATATTTCCTCTGTGTTGAAATCACCTGCATAAGTTCTGTTTATTTCTGTTACACTTCTTGACTCCATCGCCCAATGGTTCTATGTCCTGTTTCAACCAATCTTACAAATAATTCATATTTTCACTTGTACATATCTGGCATTATTAATATTTGGTAAGAGATCCCTCTTGGAAGAGCAGAAGGTTAGTTCTCTCTTTGAAAGTGGCTCTGTTGTTACCTGGGAGCAATCCTTTCGCAATATTGGGTTCAATTCTAGTGCTAATTAACAATACCCATTTGTATTAGCTTGTCCTTCTCCTAAGTCAAATACTCCATGAAGTATGCTAGCGTAGGCATCCTCCAATTTCTAGTTGTAAGCTTGCTTGAGTGGAATGTCGAAACATACACAGAATACTCAGGCTCTAGCTTGGAAATGATGAAAAATATAAGTTGATCATCTTCCTTCTCTATGTCACACTGTTTTAGCTGAAGTATGAGTTGTTTGAACTTGGTAAAGAAGTCTTCAATGGTCTCATAGTGATATGGGCTTAGGGATATTAGCTCATTCTCAAGATGATTACCTCTCATTTCATTAGTCTTCCCAAATAGTGACTCAAGATCGAGCCAAAATTCATTGGGTGTGCCAAGAATTTATACATGAAAGAGCCGGAGATCCCTTGAAATGCTGAGGAAAATATTTCCAAAATATTCATCAATTCGATTGAAGTACTTAGCTTCTCTACTGCATAGTTGGTATCGGCTCAATTCCCATTGTGACTCTATACAAGCCTTCCAACCTAAACTAGATCACCATTTTGGCCTTCCAGTAAAAATATTTGAATGGTGTAAGGAATAGCTGAGTCTTATCCATCCTTCTTGTGCAACCAGTGACAAAAACAATGTAAAACCTGCAATGCAAACACTCAGATTTTCTGGAAATATTCCCTAAACAACAAATAAAACCTCTCTAGATTTGTTTTCATATCCAATTAGATATAATACCATGTTATAAATGATTCTAAATTATATTTGGGAGCTAGATAAATATTCACACTCAAATTATTTGACAAAATATGTAAGAGAACAACAAAAGAGACTGAAATAGCACATGTGAATGCTGCTAATAAATGATCATATTATTATAGTACATATTGTATATGTGTATAATATATATTTATAATACATTGGGGAAAATTTGTGAGCCCTTGGAGTTCATGTGAATGCATACAAGTTTCAGGCTAGGATTTGACCCCTAAACCCCCCTGGGTTGACTAATAGGATACCAAACCTAACCAAATAGTAACGAATAGATGTGTGAACATGTAAGAAGAATTCCTGGGTCATAAATGAGGGAAGGATAGCATGGGATACTGCATGGTTGAGTGGGAGAGTCTCTAGGATCCAAATAAATGCCCAATAAGACCATAAAACAACCACATTCACACACTAGCGCCCTTAGTCAAAGATGGAAGTGTTTTTCAATTAATGTAGGCACATGGATGAAAAAATGATCAAATTAGAGCACCTCAACTCTTAATTAATGAGAAAGAATCACATATTTGACCAGTATTGATTAGTATATTCTAAGTTATACCATTCAACATAAACACAAGGCAAATGATTATGTCTCCTAGGTAGATCATCATGGTACTAAGGTGTATTATTTATATAAAACTAGGGAACTTATTCATAAGTCCTACAAAATTGTCATGGAATTTCTTAAAAATAGCCCTGTATTCCTCTATTTCTGTTACCAAATAATTCTGGCCTATGTGAACATGCACAAAAACTCCTGGCTTTGTCGATATGTCGAGGGGAATCATTTTGGTTATGTTGGATAAATTTCCTTCATAGTCAACACCTTGTAATAAAACAGGCATTTGTGGATGCTCAACCATATTGGAATTGATAAGAGAAACAAAATATGGAGGAGGAGGTGGATTCCCTAACATCGAAAAATTATTTATTGTCGAAGCAGTAATATCAGGTGAGAAATAATCAAGCTGATCTATGGTCACAAATTTTCCTTGATGTGGGAATTGGAGTGTACAGAAAACTAACAATTCAATGGTTGTCATGGCATAGATCCAATTCCTTCCTAATAACAAATTGTAATCCAAAGGAGCATCGACCACTTCTACCTAGATAGAAATGGGTTTTCCCCTAGCTCGATGGACAATGCCCGTAGTAGGCCATGGGGTTGAAAACCTCGTCCGTCGAAATAATTTAAGGTGGTTGGTGACTTATTCAGTTTAGGAGAGTCAATTTCTTTCCAATAAGACATAGATTAAACCTGGAAGCTCCTTCATCTAATACAGTTCGATGGACCTTCCTACCCACCACTATAGTAGCAATTTGAAAAGAAAGTTTATGGAATAACCTCGATCTATATTTCTCCACATTAAAAGTGATCATGGTGGAATTCTTAGGATTGAAGGCTCCTAGGGCTGACAAGAAATTATTCCATTGTGTAGGACAACTTTGGAGTACTTTCAATGTTGACATGGCACAAGGTGCTTGAGCTAAATATTCAAAACATTGTAATATTGGGCAGCCCGAGCACTAGGATTAAAAATGTTTCTATGGATTGTACTCTTAGGAGGATGCAAGATCGTGTCAAAACTAAGTTTCTAAATAGTGAGAGGACCATTAGAATAGGGTGGATGAGAAGGGATGATAGGAGGAGTCTTTTCAGTATATGTAACCTCATCTTTCTTCTCAGGTGTTTTATCATATGATTTCTAGCAGTCAACACAACAGTCTCAAACGACATCATCTGAATGTATTCAGTAGAGGATGAGGGACCATGTGAAGACATATGGTCGATCATTTGTTTTAGGAAGGAAAGGGGTCAGTTGATACGGCTAGTGTGGGATTATTTTTCAAAAAAGTATTGATCTCTTCATGATGAGGACACTCCTTCGTGAAGTGATCATCTCCACAAAATAAGAAAGGATACTTATCCTTTTGTTTATGTTTGGTTTCATTCTATGGAGTTGATGTTTTGGTACACTCCAACTGGTTTCCAAGCTTCTTATTATTACCTTTTCCTTTCTTCTTATTGTCGGTGGTTGTGAGTATTGAATTACATTCACTTAGGTGGAAACCATAGGAGTTGAAGAAGTAGTAGTTGAAGCACTCTTTGATTTACAGGCTTAGTTATAGATGAAGGTTGGATTGTTCCAACAACACCATCAATAGGAGTCTCTATCGATGGCTTGGAAGGATTGTTGTTGGGATGAGGGGAATTAGGAATCAAATGGTATAAAGTTTGATACTGATAATAGACTAAGCCTAAATATTTGTCTCGACTAATAGCATGTCCTTCTGTGACAACACCACCCATAGCCACATCCCAAGCAATAAGAGGCAACAAGGACTTGGTGAACCAGTCATCCAATAGTTGATCTGGAATGGGAGCTTTGATTAACCTATGGAGCCTCCTACACTCATGGATATGATATGATATGTGAGTAGAGGTATTTTTCCGAAGAGAGGTCAAGAGATCTGTACCAGTTTCATACAGGATAGGTAACTAGAAATGAGTAAGAAACACAGTTTCCAACGAATTGAAATACACAAACAAGCGTTGAGGATGTTCGATATACCATTTTTAGTTGTGTCAATTAATGTTCTCTGAAAGAGTCTCAATTGGATAGAATCATCCATTAGGGAGTTGGAAGAACACCACAAATGGAAGGTCATCACATGGTTCTTAGGATCTTCTCCCTACTTTCCATCAAACTTTGGAATGTCTGACGAAAGTTTGACTGGGATGGTAGTCCAAAATGGATCGTATTGAATGGGATCATTTATTAACATGTATAAGTCATGAATATCCAATGTAGACAAAAATGGAAGTTGTTGTAATATCGTGATTTTGATCGCATTGCATTAAAATTGTAAATATTGTTATTAAATCATGGTGAGGAGCTCAAGGCCAAGGCCCCACCATCGATTTAGTGTTTTATGTATTGACAATTAAAATCGATACCTATGGTTCTCGTGTTAGCTAGGAACAATATAAATTGAGACATCATGTAAATATGCAATTTAATAAAATACCCACAACTAGCTATGCAATGCAACAAGATATGGGGGCATGATTTCACGAGGAATAGGGAGGGAAATTATTCAAACCCTTGAGCCAATAGTTTTAATCCAAATGTCAATGAGAGAACCCATAAACTCTCAACTACCCATTTTGTCTTATGCACCCGATCATTTTATTCTTTCAGAAGTTGGTTGAGGTAGTTAATGCCTTGGAAATGGAAAAGGTATGGAAGTTAATTTCATATTAGGGAAAGCCATCATTTTTGAAAAATGTATTTTTCTTGTGGGGAAAAAGGACACCCAGAAATCGGTGCACAAAAAATTCCTCACCCAGGAGTTTCTCTTCCTCACACAATTGGGGCTAGCTGGGGCGTTTTCCCTCATGTTTTTTGCATTTCCTTTACTTTTCCATAGATGGAAACCCATCTTTGGTATTGCACAGTTGATGGAAGGAGAGATTCATGATTTGGGGGTTTATATAGGCCATTATTTATCCCATAATTCCCATCAACATTTGTTGAAATTGAATTTTCTCTCATAAGGTCAATTTCCCAGTATACAATTTCATTTTTGGTTTCCAAATCATTTTCCTTCATGCCCAACACCTTTGTTTGTTGTTATGTGCATCCTTTTTTTGGTATGAACTAATTAGGAGTGGATTGGTTTGATAAAACTAGTGAATAGAGGAACCTCATAACTAGATCAAGAGGGGATGCCTATCTTCTATGCACACCTGAGAGAACACAGGAAGGGAAGGTATGGCCCGAGGGACTGTGTAGCAGTGAAAGGAATACTTCCTTATGTTGGGTGTGTAGGTATTTTGGAGGAAAATATATATAGATCTTGTATAGGTGTCCATAGATCTATGGTTAAGCTCACTATCTTAGAAATTATTCCTTTCCACTGCCTTAGCAGCCTGATAAACCCAACTGTGGATTGGCTTGGTTGAACCTTGTTGTGTATTTGGCTATGTGTTAGCATGTTTGTCCCTAGTTCCTTGTGTAAATCATGCCCAGCTCGGGGGTGGAAGTTGTGCTGAGAGATTGATGAGCACAACTAGCCTATGGTTGGGTGGAACATTGCAGCAACATAGCTAGTTGCGGGAAAACTCATTTACAAGATAAGTGCTCTTTTGTATTTTCTGTATTAACTCTGTAATATAATTGTTTATGAATTATTATGAACATATTGAATGTGTTGAAATGTATTTTCTTCTATTGTATATTATTTCATTATACATCTGCATATGTATTTTATTTTCAATTCATTTTGTTTTTGTTCATGGGGCTAGATGCCCGGTTATGATGGCAGCAACACAACAGTGGTTCTTCCCTCTACTCATCAAGAGAGGGGGGGAGAGGACGTGACAATTGTTGGTTGGGTTGTGGGTAATTGTAATATTTATAAGGTAAGTCTACCCCGGAAGGACCAAAGGTCTGTTGAGGTTGGTCGTAAAAACCACCAAATTGTTGATGGTTGGGATAATTTTGGCCCATAAATGGTGGTTAAGTCCAACTTCAGGTCCATTAGTAGGCTGATCCCGGTGATTGATAAATATTCCAGGACAAGGGACATATAATTTATTATTTTACTATGCCCCCCTGTTGACGGGCGTATTTGACTAAGCCCGCCACGGGGGAAAACGACCCAGTCCGAGACCCTTAGAACAGGTTCCAAGCTATTTGGAATAGTCGATCCCGACAGGTTTAAAGGCTCTGTTGGCCTGGGATCCTAGAGAACTAATGATTACAATTAGTGCTACTGATAGTTAGTGTCGATCCTATACTTATAATTACAAAGATTAACCCAAGTTATATATTACAAGGAACGGAAACTGTTAAGTAAAATCATTCAAAACAATTAACTCTGAATACATAAATAAAACATAAATCTGGACAAGATTCGTATGCTACAAAGTCATGTTATATTTATATACAGATATACAGTAATTACATAGAAGGATAAACTGAATGTATTTAATGAAAAGGATCTAACTCAACAAGGTTCTTCGGATAGTACAAAAAGCAGAAACTGAATAAAATATAATTCTGATCTAATACCTATCCTGATCAGGAGCAAAAATTAATTTAACCTGTAACCAACTGATGTTGATAAAGGCACTGTATGTAAACATTTGCTGATATTTAAAGAAATTCAAATATTGCAAATCATACAAGCATCATTACACATCATGTAATAATAATATCAATTATTAAATACAAAACATGACATACCAACACAGTTAAAAACAGGAACAGCCGATACCTGATAAATTATATTCGCATAATTCATCAAGGAAATTATAACAAACATCATAATATAGGAAAGCAAATATCAAAACTGAAAGATATTATAAGCCACATAAAAAGTATTAAAACTGTAAATGTGTGTAAAACATCACCAGTTCAAACATTGTAACAACTGACAGATAACTGCCTAGAGGCACAGATAGGACGAACCAGCAGTTTTGTTCTTGCTTCCCCATAGTATAGACCCCCTATCATGTTCACTATCAGCCCTTTAAATACATTTTGAGTTTTCCCAAAATAACATTATCAAAATCTAATAATCCAGATCGTGATCCCTAACTAATATCGAATAAAAAACGACAAGTGGAACATGTCGTTTTTTCAGCGAACGCACAACTATTCCATCCATCACATGGGATCGAAAACAAAAGAGTGGCACCTGTAATACAATCCGTCCAATATCAATTTGTCTCCAGAAATACAGGGATCTCCAATATACCCAAAATCCTCAAAATCGGGAAAAGAGATATTCATGTCACTATCTGCGATACAACACACAAGAATTATAATCAAAATGTAATTGAAATAATAGCAAACAAAATCATCAACAAGTAAACTCGAAATAATCAAATACCTAATCTTGATCAACAAAACAACATATCACCAAACACTACAGATTGACTGGGGCGTTGAAAACCTGAATATTAACTCCACTAGGTTGACTTAGAGATGGAGCTTTGAATTGCATTAAGGCGATCTGAGCATTGAGCTCACGCAATTTTTCTTCTCTCTTTTCATTCTCGTCCTGTAACTTAAGCACCCGCCTGATAAGTTTGTTTTTATGATTCCTCAGTCGTGAAAGATGCTGATTACTTTCATCAACCTTTACCTTTAAACCCTCATTATCAGCTTTCAATAAGTCTCGACTCGCTACTATTTCATTCATCTTATCTTCCATTCGGCGAACCTTATCTAACAGACAGCTAATAAACATAGGGTGAATAGTTTCCCCAATTCCACGAGAAACAGCTGAAGTTGTTTTAACAGGATTTTCTTTTACAACTGAATCAGTCGTACAATCAACTAGGACTTCCTGAACTTTCTTATCCACTGTTGAAGGACTATCACTATCAAGAGTGACATCAATATCAGGCCTAACAGGCTGAACCTCTACAGACAACGAAGGATTTTCAGAGATGCCTTCAGCAGTTACAGGGTGACTTTGCCCAGCTAGATCAGCAACCAAATCACGATGAATCACATCATCATTAACAGGTTAAGGGACATCAATTTCCTCATCATCGATTACAACCATTTCGACTGGAAGCTTAACATTCACAGGGTTTTGTGGCATCTTGGCTTTCGCCATACTCCTGGTTAGCCTTCTAGTCAACTTGGACTTAGATAATTTCCCTCGACGGTTACCAGATTTATCACTATTGTTTGATGGAGTGACGGGTGACAGAGCTGAGATCTTCTTTACACGCCTAGACTCTAGAGATGTATGAGGAGTGTTCATTGGATCACCCATAGGCGCTTGAGAGGGTCCTGCACTCTTAAGGCTAGGGTTTAATGTAGGTTCGCTCAAAGGAGCCGAACTTGAAACCTTATGTTTGCTACAGTCACCTGGACTGTCAAACATACAATGACAAAACTCTGAGAAACCATTTGATTCTAAGAACTGCTCCCATGAGCGACCAGACTTCATTAGTTCATTCTCAATCAACATATGGACTAGCCCGTGGTGAAACAAACTGTGGCTTACATGTTTTGGTCCCTTCTTTATAGCGTTTGACATTTTAAACAAACTGTGTAGAAGATAGTAAGGGAGATTGATGGGAAATCCTATGAAAGCAGCCATCAAACGAAGGTGGTATACATAGGCCGAGGACAACCGACCTTCGCAGGTTAAATACCTGTGAATTAAGTCAAGCACGGGGCGCCAGTTTTTCAAGAAATAGTTACATGCAACTCCTGTCCGAAAGGAAATTTCTTGAGTCGGTTCTTCAGCAATGATCTCCATTCCGTAATCTCCATTTTCTGATACTTAAACCACTTCTGCCCATCCAGAGACAGACCGGTTGCATTTGCAATCGACCTCTCATCAACCCGAAAGCACAAATCTCCAACTTCAGCTTGATAGTTTACCAGGGACAAAGCGAATACTCTGGTGACTTCTAGATTAGAATCAGAGAACTTCTCAAGGAATGGCAGCCACCCGTAATGTTTGACCTTTTGCAAAAGCCCAGGGTTCGAATTCAACAGGGTTAACTCATAGGGTTTGACTCTCACAACAGGGGCCATTACTGATTGTTTATAAACGCGAAACCACGCACAGAATACATGCCACCACTGGACCGAAGACAGAAAGCCAGGTCATGAGCATTTGGGATAGAAACTCAGCAACACTAAATGATGCAAAGGATAAGCCATGAGTAATTGCAAGCGAAACCCCTGCGGGTTCGGCATGAGCAGAGCCATCACTACTCGGAGTGCTGAACACAAATGACGGTTGAAACCCTGAAAGACTAATGTTATCTCAATCAAGCCTGAATTAAATGACAGGAGAGCTCGAGGTGTACGTAATAACAGGTGCTCCACTGGTAAACAGCCACGACAAAGAATAGGTACGAGAGCTGAGACGTGGACAGCAGGGTAAGTACGAGTGTCATAATAACACTCTGAATTCGTGATGAGTGTGACTCGTGCCATAGATCATTCCCCATAATGTGTTCGGCTCATTCATCAAAGGTGGTGAATTATCATATAACTCGACACTAGACCTTTGCATATTATCGCATGCAAATTAATATCAATGCAAATAATGATTAACAAACTTTAGGATATGGCATGCGAATCATGTATCTAGGCTTCTATAGAGTTCGACAAACCTTTGATCACCATTAACTGATTCTGCATAAAGATCATGATACACGACCTTAGTAATATTTCTTATCAATGAAATAGACCAGAAACGGTGTTAATGTTTAAGAGAACCTGCACAACTAGGATATACAGCATCAAGCATAAAGACCATGAACACTCATGTATTAACATCCCTAGTTACAATTCATCCAAACCAGTAACTCAGAGATATTGATATCATTGATCCAATGTAACTTGCAAAGTTTGTTCAAAAAATGTTGACTTCAATAAATCAGTAGCCAAGGAAAAATCCTCCTTTCAGTAGCCAAATTTATCCCTTTTAAAATTTAAACATTTCATCGAACAAAATGGGATTTTGTTCGATGAAATAATGATTTTAGAAGGCTGTTGAGCAGGGGCACAACAGATGGCGACTTGCTGGAGGAAACAGTTATCTCTGGTTATTTACCTGAAATCATGCAAGCAAAGAAATTAAATCCTTAACATAAGTCATTGCATAGATAATACTGCTTTAACATCTCAACCAGATTCAAAAATTTCATAGCCATAGACATTACCAGCGGATTACAATTTCAGTTATTTGCTTGACAAACATCAGATTTCTAACGAAACTCAGTCCGGAAGAGTAGAACAGTGAATGATTCAGTCTTAAAATATAAAATCACAATACCACAAGCATATCCCTACTGCCAGCAGGTGTCCATAGCCTCGACAGGGTTACTTTAAAACCCACAAACTGCCAGTATCCAACCTGCTAGTGAAAAGTTTACAATTCTGGGCAATATAAACTGTTACCATTATTTTCTGTTTTCTCTTATATTTGTTTCATTAGTCATGAAGGCCATGATTCAAGCTTGATAACCTGATAGTAATCATGTCAGTCACCAGCCTACATGACAGTAAAATGAACCGGCTCGTGATGAGACCTTTCACCCCTCAGAGTTTTATGTCTAAGGGTCATTGCCCAGGCTTGGTAACCGGAGACGACAATGCTACTGGATGTAAACTTATGATCCTGAACAGACCGGCTCATCACGAGACCTTCTGTCCTTCAGACATCTTTTCGGATATTCAAGTCTATCTTTACCCAGAACGTAATTAAAGTTAATCCCAAACGAGATTATCTTAGCAGGTAGGGAGGCGAGTCTGCTCCTCTTTACGAGAAGGGATGGCGTAAGAGATTTAATAGATGACTTTACCAAACACTGCTTTAATCTCCTTTGACAGAATTTTGCAAAAACTGATATACGGAATTAACATGTGTTAAAAATTGCTGGTAATATCCAAGACAGTGGAATTCCCTTCTCTGTGTGGGAAGTAAAACAGAATGACAATTTTTCAGAAAAATAATGCCTTTGTGCATGATTTTCAGGTAAATTTCAGAAATTGAATTCAGTCATCAGTTTTGGGGTTTGGTGAACGTATCAGGTTCAGATCACAAAAACAAAACAGCAAACAAAAAGGAAAAGACACACAGACCAAGAGCAAAATAAAATCATTCAAACAAGCACACCACACCAGTGATATATACAGGATGATCCCTTGAGGAGGATCAACAGAAGTATCTTTTGATTAGGTGACCATTTACTGGAAGGTCATCAATCTCACTTTCCAATGTTTGCAGCCTGAAAGTGCTGGGACCAAGCTTTTCTGTAATAATGAATGGTCCTAGCCACAAACGCTGAAACTTTGTATGTTTTCCCTTATCTTCATGTTCCTTATCCCATCTCAAAACTAAATCACCTACTTCCAGATCTCGACTCACTGATTTTCTGAGGTCAAACCAACGCTTCACAATCTGCTGATGTTTTTCAAACTTTTTTCTAGCCATTTCCCTATCCTCTTCTAACTTCTGCAAGGTGTTAATTCGATGCTCCATAGCTGAGCATGGTACTTCTTGTACTGACTGGGCAAGTTGTAACGAAGGCAGGAACAAGTGAGCCGGTAGAATGGCTTCCTTGCCATATACTAGGAAAAATGGAGAATTTCCAATAGCGGCTTTAGGGGTTACCCTGTCAGCCCACAAAGCGCTTGACAGGACAGTATGCCAATCTCTGTGATGGTTAGCCACAGTACGTTTGAGAATCTTGATCAGATTTTTATTAGATGATTCTGCCAGACCATTACCTTGAGGGTAATAGTTAGCAGAATACTTTAATTTTATCCCTTTTTCTAATGCATACTCAGTCAATTTAACAGAAGAAAAATAAGTAGCATTATCAAATATTAAAGACTCAGGCATACCGAATCTAGTGATGATAAAGGAATCAAGGAAAGCTATCACCTGATCTGAATTGACTATTCGTAATGGGATAGCTTCAACCCATCGAGTGAAGTAATCAGTGGCCGTAAGAATATATTTATGCTGATGCGAAGAGGCTGGAGTAATTGGGCCAACAATATCCAGACCCCATTGCTGAAATGGGACTTCAATGATAACTGGCTGGAGGGGTAATGCTGCCTTTTTGAGTCTGCCTCCTGTCCTTTGACAGTCCTGGCACTTCCTAGTGAAAGCATATGCATCTTTGAATAATGTGGGCCAGTAGTACCCAGCTTTAAGTATCTTATGGGCCGTCATTTCACCGCTGAAATGTCCTCCCGCTGGACCTGCATGCAATTGAGATAACACGTTATCAGCCTCATCCTTTTCTAGACAACGAAGGAATACTCCTTCAAAAAAATTTCTGAACAAGATATTGTCAATGAGATGATAAGGTGCAGATTTCAATCTTAAAGCCCTCTTATGACATGGGTCTAAATGTTCAGGGGCTGTCCCATGTAATAAGAATAATTTAACATCCTCATACCAAGAATCAGGAGGAGCAGAGTTTAGAAAAACTTCCCTTTCAAATAAGGAAGGGTTGCTGAAGAAATGCAGATCTGATTCAGCACTTTCTGCAGAGCCAGCTGCTAGCTTACATAGACCTTGTCCCCTGGCAATTTTTAATGGTTTTATTTCCAGGTCGTATTCCTGAAGTGCGGTGACCCAATGTGCTCGTTTTTCACCAAGATCCTTCTGCACCAAAATATTTCTTACTGCAGAATATGGTACAACTACCTTGGTGTGGGACTTCAGTAAGTAAGGCTTGAAATGTTTAACAGATTTGAAAACCGCAAAAGCTTGCTTGTCCACTTCTGGGTAATTCAGTTCTGCACCGTTAAGACCAGAACTCGTAAAAGCGATAGGAGCCTCGTTATTTTCCTGGTTTTTCTGTGTCAGAACAGTAGCATACGACAAATCAGAAGCGAAAGTATATAAAATAAATGGTTTGGAAAAATCTGGGCTAGTGAGAGTGGGGGCTTCAGCGATAGCTTTTAAAATGTCACGAAAAGATTGCTTTTCATCAGCGTTCCATTTAAACTCAGCATCTTTCCTAATCATCTTCTGTAATGGCCTAACAATCTCCGTATAGCCAGGGATGAATCTAGAAACAAAATTTATTTTTCCAAGAAAAGACTGCATGGACTTTTTCGAGTGAGGCATCGAGATCTAAGATATAGCATAAGTACGTTCCGGGTCAATGTTAATGCCTTGTTTAGACACGACAAAACCCAACAACTTACCTTCAGTGACTGAAAAGATAGATTTCTTAGGGTTTAGCGAAATCCCGTACTTCCTGCAACGCTCGAAAACTCGCCTGAGGTGAGTTATATGATCAGTCCTATTTTTGGAAAAAAACGTAACATCATCAAGATAAATTACAACAAACTTACCAATCAGACCCCTGAAGGTGATATCCATCGCTCTCTGGAATGTTGCACCAGCATTTATGAGACCAAAAGGCATCTTTCTATAAGCATAGGTTCCCCAAGGTGTCCTAAAAGTTGTTTTCAATTGGTCAGCTTTGGATACCAACACTTGGTTGTATCCTGAAAAGCCATCTAATAGCGAAAACATCTCAGATCCGGAGACCTGTTGCAGGATTTTCTCCATTGTAGGAACAGGATAATTGTCCTTATCAGAAACCTTGTTCAGGTTTCGGAAGTCGACACACAATCTAATGTCGCCATTTTTCTTCCTTACGGGTACAAGATTTGCTACCCATTGGGCATGCCGAACAGGGAAAATTATCCTAGCGGTAAGGAGTTTATTTAGCTCCTTCTTGACAGCTGGTTCTAAGCTGGGGTGCATTTTTCTCAATTTTTGTTGAAAAGGCTTCGCCTCCGGTTTCATAGGAATGACATGTTGCATGATATTAGGGTCGAATGTTTTCAAGTCATCATAGGTCCATGCAAATATGTCTTTAAATTATTTAAAGAGTTTGATGAAGGCTGTTTTCTCCTGAACAGTACACGTACTGCCCAGGTTTATGTATTGAGAGTTTTGCTCAGTTCCTAGATTGACAATGTCGGACTGCATGATGGAACTACCAGTTTTACAATTTCTTGCAGCTTTGAATTTATCCTTTAAGTCATAAATTTTTTCAAGTTTGATTACTGACCTGGGAAAATCACTAACCTGATCAAGGGATTCTTGAATTAAGCAAGGCTTATGGATTACCGTGAAATTGTGTAGATCCTCATCATGAGTCATTTCGTCCAAAACTGCATCCTTAAAAGTGTCTTTAAGAGTCAGAAAATTGATCAATTGCTGGTCGTCATTGAAAACTCTCCAATTTGCAATGTTGTCAGGAATAGAAGGCCTGAACAGTAATTCAACCGAGAAAGCATCAGTAAGAATTCCTTCATATGGAATCAATCTCGAGGCAACATTAGCCAGGAGATCAGCTTCTTGATTTAAATAGCGGGGAATGGAACTTATATTAAATGCTTCAAATGCTAACAGTAAATTCCATACCTCAGTTTGATAGTTTCTCAAGTGTCCAGCTATGCAGTGTATGGTATTACGTACCTGACGAACAATAATTTTGGAATCTCCTAAGACTATT
>LPNX011058451.1:0-37192 GCA_001517045.1 Pseudotsuga menziesii | reverse complement strand
AATGTGTGTAAAACATCACCAGTTCAAACATTGTAACAACTGACAGATAACTGCCTAGAGGCACAGATAGGACGAACCAGCAGTTTTGTTCTTGCTTCCCCAGAGTATTGACCCCCTATCATGTTCACTATCATCCCTTTAAATACATTTTGAGTTTTCCCAAAATAACATTATCAAAAGCTAATAATCCAGATCATGATCCCTAACTAATATCGAATAAAAAACGACAAGTGGAACATGTCGTTTTTTCAGCGAACGCACAACTATTCCATCCATCACATGGGATCGAAAACAAAAGAGTGGCACCTGTAATACAATCCGTCCAATATCGATTTGTCTCCAGAAATACAGGGATCTCCAATATACCCAAAATCCTCAAAATCGGGAAAAGAGATATTCATGTCACTATCTGCGATACAACACACAAGAATTATAATCAAAACGTAATTGAAATAATAGCAAATAAAATCATCAACAAGTAAACTCGAAATAATCAAATACCTGATCTTGATCAACAAAAAAACATATCACCAAACACTACAGATTGACTGGGGCGTTGAAAACCTGAATATTAACTCCACTAGGTTGACTTAGAGATGGAGCTTTGAATTGCATTAAGGCGATCTGAGCATTGAGCTCACGCAATTTTTCTTCTCTCTTTTCATTCTCGTCCTGTAACTTAAGCACCCGCCTGATAAGTTTGTTTTTATGATTCCTCAGTCGTGAAAGATGCTGATTACTTTCATCAACCTTTACCTTTAAACCCTCATTATCAGCTTTCAATAAGTCTCGACTCGCTACTATTTCATTCATCTTATCTTCCATTCGGCGAACCTTATCTAACAGACAGCTAATAAACATAGGGTGAATAGTTTCCCCAATTCCACGAGAAACAGCTGAAGTTGTTTTAACAGGATTTTCTTTTACAACTGAATCAGTCGTACAATCAACTAGGACTTCCTGAACTTTCTTATCCACTGTTGAAGGACTATCACTATCAAGAGTGACATCAATATCAGGCCGAACAGGATGAACCTCTACAGACAACGAAGGATTTTCAGAGATGCCTTCAGCAGTTACAGGGTGACTTTGCCCAGCTAGATCAGCAACCAAATCACGATGAATCACATCATCATTAACAGGTGAAGGGACAGCAATTTCCTCATCATCGATTACAACCGTTTCGACTGGAAGCTTAACATTCAAAGGGTTTTGTGGCATCTTGGCTTTCGCCATACTCCTGGTTAGCCTTCTAGTCAACTTGGACTTAGATAATTTCCCTCGACGGTTACCAGATTTATCACTATTGTTTGATGGAGTGACGGGTGATAGAGCTGAGATCTTCTTTACACGCCTAGACTCTGGAGATGTATGAGGAGTGTTCATTGGATCACCCATAGGCACTTGAGAGGGTCCTGCACTCTTAAGGCTAGGGTTTAATGTAGGTTCGCTCAAAGGAGCCGAACTTGAAACCTTATGTTTGCTACAGTCACCTGGACTGTCAAACATACAATGACAAAACTCTGAGAAACCATTTGATTCTAAGAACTGCTCCCATGAGTGACCAGACTTCATTAGTTCATTCTCAATCAACATATGGACTAGCCCGTGGTGAAACAAACTGTGGCTTACATGTTTTGGTCCTTTCTTTATAGCGTTTGACATTTTAAACAAACTGTGTAGAAGATAGTAAGGGATATTGATGGGAAATCCTATGAAAGAATCCATCAAACGAAGGTGGTATACATAGGCCGAGGACAACCGACCTTCGCAGGTTAAATACCTGTGAATTAAGTCAAGCATGGGGCGCCAGTTTTTCAAGAAATACTTACGTGCAACTCCTGTCCGAAAGGAAATTTCTTGAGTCGGGTTCTTCAGCAACGATCTCCATTCCGTAATCTCCATTTTCTGATACTTAAACCACTTCTTCCCATCCAGAGACAGACCGGTTGCATTTGCAATCGACCTCTCATCAACCCGAAAGCACAAATCTCCAACTTCAGCTTGATAGTTTACCAGGGACAAAGCGAATACTCTGGTGACTTCTGGATTAGAATCAGAGAACTTCTCAAGGAATGGCAGCCACCCGACATCTTTGACCTTTTGCAAAAGCCCAGGGTTTGAATTCAATAGGGTTAACTCATAGGGTTCGACTCTCACAACAGGGGCCATTACTGATTGTTTATAAACGCGAAACCACGCACAGAATACATGCCACCACTGGACCGAAGACAGAAAGCCAGGTCGTGAGCATTTGGGATAGAAACTCAGCAACACTAAATGATGCAAAGGATAAGCCATGAGTAATTGCAAGCGAAACCCCTGCGGGTTCGGCATGAGCAGAGCCATCACTACTCGGAGTGCTGAACGCAAATGACGGTTGAAACCCTGAAAGACTAATGTTATCTCAATCAAGCCTGAATTAAATGATAGGAGAGCTCGAGGTGTACGTAATAACAGGTGCTCCACTGGTAAACAGCCACGACAAAGAATAGGTACGAGAGCTGAGACGTGGACAGCAGGGTAAGTACGAGTGTCATAATAACACTCTGAATTCGTGATGAGTGTGACTCCTGCCATAGATCATTCCCCATAATGTGTTCGGCTCATTCATCAAAGGTGTTGAATTATCATATAACTCGACACTAGACCTTTGCATATTATCGCATGCAAATTAATATCAATGCAAATAATGATTAACAAACTTTAGGATATGGCATGCGAATCATGTATCTAGGCTTCTATAGAGTTCGACAAACCTTTGATCACCATTAACCGATTCTGCATAAAGATCATGATACACGACCTTAGTAATATTTCTTATCAATGAAATCGACCAGAAACGGTGTTAATGTTTAAGAGAACCTGCACAACTAGGATATACAGCATCAAGCATAAAGACCATGAACACTCATGTATTAACATCCCTAGTTACAATTCATCCAAACCAGTAACTCAGAGATATTGATATCATTGATCCAATGTAACTTGCAAAGTTTGTTCAAAAAATGTTGACTTCAATAAATCAGTAGCCAAGGAAAAATCCTCCTTTCAGTAGCCGAATTTATCCCTTTTAAAATTTAAACATTTCATCGAACAAAATGGGATTTTGTTCGATGAAATAATGATTTTAGAAGGCTGTTGAGCAGGGGAACAACACCCCCTAAGGTATTAATTACCAATGTTAGACTGTTGAGGAGGGACCCAAGCTGATATAGTAGGTTTTGAAGCAGGACCAATAGGACCAAGACCAGAATGACCACTAGGTCCAATAGCTGGAGGGGGAGGATGTGAAATATTTTGTATAATAGGTACATAATATCCTTTATCCGTTTGGGATGTTGGAGGGACAAATTGACTTCCAACATTCGATAAACATGTGAGAGAATATAAGATCCTCCCATATGTGAATTCAATAAAGGATTATGAGATGACTGTGGCACTCTTGAAGGAGTGACAAGTCTAGACATTGCAGATGCAGATGGAGGATTGGATGGAACAACACTAGAAGGACTATCCAATGACCTACCTAAAAAATCACTAGGTAAAAGGTAGGGAAATGATATTCTAGAGTTTGGGGTCAATTCCATATCCAACACATTTATGGTAGTAGTAGTACCAAACTGAGAGATAGATTGACTAAGGTAAGTTTCCCAAAATCAAGAACTAGGTCTGAAAATAGGATCTACCATTTCATTAGGATGAAATTAATTAAGAACAGCTCTAGAAGGATTCGAGATGACAAAGAATGTATTCTAAGAGGAGGGTTTCTCCACTAGTGGTGGTTTTGATCAGTTTGTCATGAGAGCATCGAGAAGAGGAGATTCAACTCATTTCTCTTCAATTGGAACTCCTTCCAGTTCAACAATAGAAGCAATACCTGCATCAGAATCACTTTCCATGTCTCTTTTCATGGAAAGGTAGGCCAGAGGGTTTAAATCATTTTCCAGTGATAACCCTTGTAATCGATGGGACCATATCCATGGGAAATCAACCAGTTTTTAAAAATCAAATTGATCTGAAAAAGAACCCTATCTAGTCAGGAAAATTGAATGCAACTCAAGCTAAAGCAACAATCAGAACTTGTGATGGAGTGATAAAAGTTAGGATCCTCATGGGATTTTCAAACCACCACAACTTGTGATAAACCGCAGGGTCTAATAGTGAAATGAGACAAGGATTGGGACTGTACCTTTCCCTAAACACCCAAATACTTGGATGACACATGCATAGTGATATCCCCGAGTGTTGTTCTTGATGTTTTACGGTGATAGGATGGTAAAAGAGCTATGCTCATATGGTCTCATGATACCTAAAAGTGTCTCCCTATGTTACGGAGAAAACTTCCTATGGCTTGGGGTGTACCACAATAGATAGAGAAACCACAAAAATCAATCCCTTCCCAATATGCAAGAGAAATAAAATATATAACACTAAAGAATATCAAAACATACCTTATTTTGGACGGTTGATGTAGATCCCCATTGAGCTTTTTCCAATCCCGCTTGTGTTAGCAATTTTCTCTCTCAACAACAACAAACAAGACAAGCATGCTATATAATGGTGTTAGACCTACTCTAGCATATATAATAAATAATGTATAAGCAATTAAAAGCATCCATGGATTCAATATTCATTTAAATACACATCATTGGATAGGAAAATATATTTCTATTAGTATAAATCAGAGATTACATGAGTGACAACCTCTATCGGCACGTCTATGAACTGGAGAAATTGAGTCCTCCACCTAGGACTCCACCACCTCAATCCTCCATCTCTTGATAGAAATCTCACAAATAAAGGCAAGATTGGGAAGAACACAAAGTTCTCCAAGGGACAAAGGGATGTAGACTCAAGTATAAGCAAGCTATGACAACAATGGACTATAGTTTTCTTTCTCTTCAATTCCTCTCCCTCTCAATGTATCCAAAGGTTTCCTTATATAGTGCTTCAATGGGGTAATGGAAGGTCAAATCCGAGTGATCTCAAGGCATATGGAAGGCCAAGAGACAAGTGACTCAGATCCACATCAAGGAAAACTCCAAAAATATTTGGCCTTTTGCACACATCCCAATGTACGGGGGTTTAGGGGTAATATCCACGTATATACACGATAAAGGGTTTAAAAGTCACGTACATCAAATAATGAGTGTTTTTAGGGATGATTTTGGACACATCAAAGGTACAAAAATAGTCCATGGGGTCCAAAGAGTCTGCAGAGGGATAGGGAAATCCATATATATGTGATCTACCATGTGTGGTAAAATCAGCTATAACATATTCCCCCTAATGTGTGAGGTCAGAGGGGTAACATGATGGCCAAAATAAATTATAAGTCCATCCCAAAAGTGGAGTGATGAAGAACCAGGTGGAAGAACCAACCATCCATTAGTATAGTACAATAATCAAACTCTGCACATGACTGCAAATACATATAGCAGTCCTGGATACATAAGAGTACAATGGCCATGAATAGGCATGATATACAAATTGTGACATGTGTGGTCATCGCCATGTATAATATACAATAGATCAGAATATTCATGATGAAGATATACAAAGTACCAAGATCTCCATGAAAGCTGAAGATATACCATGGATCAAGATCTCCATAATGGCTGAAGATATCTGGCATATACTGGAATCAAGTCACGAAAGCTGAAATCTCATGAACACTGGCACGATCAAGGAGGTAGAATATAAGAAATTCCACCAATTTGGAAAGTATTCTACACAAACCACTATGAGTACATGTCCTACTATGTGAATAAAAATGTCAAGGTCAAACATAGTAGTCTATTATCTGATTATCGATCATTAATGTATACCGTTAACAGAAGCGAGATCACCCACCGATAATGAAAATGGGAATCAAGGTACTAGAGTGAAATCTCACAAGTGCGAATAAATGTGTTGAGGTAGAACACTTAGAAGAATCCATCAATAAGGGGATATTGATGTATTCCCAAAGATATTGATGGTAAGAGAACCTACCACTAATGATTGTAAGTCTCAAGGAACTCAAATGACTCTATACTCCTATCCCAGAATAAATGATCTGAAGTCGATGGGATGGAATCCACTGGAAGGAGGGAATTAAGGCATCCCCCATCAACCAATATGAGGTACTCAACAACGCTATATAATGTGGAAGGACTAGAAAAATATGTGCATGAACCAGTAATAGTAATGGGAATGGACGACATGCAAAGTCGAGACAACTAAATAATGGCCGACTCAGGCTTCAACTTCCTTCAAACAAGAGCATAAAGGTGAATGGTGACTGAATGTAGGTGGCATAGACTCGATATACAAAACTGGGACATCTCTGTGATGCATGAGGCATCGACAGAGGCTCCATAGGGACTGGAAGCTTAACCAGTTGGTGGAGGTAAACTCAGAGATACGAGTATAGCTCCTAAAGTCAAACTACTAACCCAACCAACAGATGTGATATACAGTTCTATGTTCGAAGGTAACACGACTCGACTTCTACCAAAGTTAACATCTTTCCCTATCCATATTTTTTGGTTTTTTAATTTTTTTTCGACTTTTTCAAATATTTTGAAAAGCTTGAAAAAGAATAAAAGTGCTTAATAGTTACAAATCTAGGAGGAGACGAGTGTAAAGGGGCAAACAAACTAGTTCCAAGCAGTAGGACATACCTATGCTCAATGCAAAGGAACATGTGTAGGATAACGACACTCAAGGGAAAGTACCATCCCAGTAAAAAATGGGGAATCAAGCTGCAAAATATATATGAAAAGGCTCTACTTGTCTAGACATGAGACAAGCTCGGGCTATATGGCTGATAATCAGAGTCATGGAAGCCGACATAAGGCTCAATAAGGCACGGAAAAATTATGATAATGCAATTACAACTTGACATGTACAAGGGAATCCTAGGGAAAAAGGCCAGCATAAAGGTCAAGAGGAGTATGAAGCTCTTGCTCAAAGTCATGGTGGTACTATACAAAGGACTCCCGCACCCTAAAGGAAAAATGTCAACATGGGCACCAAATGCAAAACATGATCTAACTAGGGTACCCATGTCTAGAAAAGCTTTACCATTCACAACATGTCACTTCTAAAAGCAACAAGAAGGTTCCATGACAAGATGGAATGGGTTCGTACCTAAGGTTAAAATGAAATGGTCATAAGGTCATGCAAAATGTAAACGAATATGAAACCTAACCTATATGCCAATTTAGACATCATACATGCAGTAGGCATGAATAGATCAAAGCCACGGTCAAACCACACTCCAAACGGACTCCTACATCATCAAATTAGTTCAAACGGTCCAAAATGGTAAAAAACTATAGAAAGTGGGTAAAAATTTCAAATTTTTTCTATAAATAGTAAAAAATTAAAAAAAATTCATATCATTTGAAACTTTTTAGCCAACATAGTGTATTTGAGCTCACAACTTCCGAAGCGAATTCCGGGAGCATCGTCCAGCGGAATCTCTCCCCATTTGATCTAGGTAGATTCTCATGCCCTCCTCTTCCTATTTCATGCAAATATTTTGAATTTTCATGGTTCAATTAATTTTTTAAGCCATCCATAATTGTGCATTTCGGCCCACACGAAAATCAGGGTTTTTTCCGCGTATAGGGCTTGCCATACACAGAAAAGGAACCCAAACCCGCGTACATATGTGGCTGTTTTGAGAACAGTCGTGTGTAGGCTCGCAAATAAGGTTTTCAAAGGTAATAACTGATCAAAATGTTGGTTTTTTGTGTAGGATGGTGTTAGAGTGGAGGGAAAGAGAGAATGGTGATGTGGAGGAGGCTGTGGAAGGTGATCTTATGGCCCAACAAGCATTACAGGCATGTGGTTTATACAAGTTTTGGTGTCTTGGAAGCTTCAGGGCCAAAACAAGACTACTCGTGCTGCTAGTG
Source organism: Pseudotsuga menziesii (assembly GCA_001517045.1). Taxonomy (NCBI): domain Eukaryota; kingdom Viridiplantae; phylum Streptophyta; class Pinopsida; order Pinales; family Pinaceae; genus Pseudotsuga; species Pseudotsuga menziesii. Next base: position 29,285 of record LPNX011058451.1, on the reverse strand, counting down.
GATTACTGGGATCCATAATCCGAGACATTTCAGATTGATAGGATGTTTCTCAAAATTGAGGTTGAGGGCATATACTTTATCACTGGTTTGTCCCGACGAGGAGATATGGTGAATCTCCAATCTCGTGGGCAAGGAGGTGGGTTGACTATTGAAGAGTACATAGCTGTGTACTGCTTTCTAGAGACGAAAAAGGTTGGGAGTCAAATCCCAACAAACTCTATCCAGATTCTGGGATTGAAGGCCATACTATTGGCATTAGGAAGGATTGTGGGGTTAGCTTCACTCCACTGGGCCTCGTGGCCAATGATGTTCTATGTGATGGAGTGTATGAGACCTATAGTGTATGACCAGAGCATGACGCTGTGTAGCAACATGAAACAATAGATCATTGACTACAAGATGGGAAGGGTGCGTAACTTTGGGTTCGGTAGCATACTGAGCATGTTATTCTTTGAGCGGGTACCAGGGATAATCCCTAGAGTGGAAATTGTTCCACACGGAGTTTAGGATCCAGCCCAATGATGTTGGGAAAATGTTATGCACAGACTGGGTGGAGGTAGGGTGGCTAACCCGTACCCAACATACTTCTTTCCATGGTGGTGGAGACAGATCGTTGCCATAGATGACTACCCCTATGTAGGGATAGACTTTCACGAAGATCTGAATATGCCACCACCACCAGGAACACCTTATGGCGACATAGGTAATGAATCCCAAACTCATTTTTTAATTTTTTGAATTATTTATTTATTTTTGTGTTTTTTGATATATTGACTCAAAAGACATATTTTTTGTGTGACGACACATAGTGACAATCTATCATATGTATGCAGATGTAGGACCACGGTGGCCAGAAGGCTTCCCTCGTCATCGACAGAGGGGAAGAGGAGACAATATCATGGGTGCATATGTGGAGTAGACGCTCCAAAGGATTCACACGAACTTTGTACGTTTGACACATAGGATACCCATGGCTCAAGTCGAGGACTTTACTGAGGCCATGCAGTGTTAGGTGGTTGGTGTTCCATGAGCCTGGGTTCGACTCTTTCGATGGCTAGCTAGAGCCATAGTTCTATATCATGATCAGAACCCCCATCCTCCTCAGGCTTAGAGACCTGAGTGTGTTCATTTTTGTACGACGATGTATTATATTTTTGTGGCTCGGAAACCCTATTTTGTATGACACTTATGTATTATGACGTCACTTTTTGGATATTAATGAAATTTTTTTATGATGATAGATTTTATTTGTCTTTACATGTGTGAAAAAATGTATGTTTGTGATATGCTTATGGTCTATGAAACAAATTCCAATCTAGCACATAATTAGCATATGATTCAGAACTTGATTAAAAACTCTTGGAACATGAATGTATGTTATATTCTCAAATTGTCGTTCTAGCAATCTCACACGTAAGAATATTCGTAATAATGTCAGATCCCTAATACGATACAAGCCATTAAGCTGTGAAACCACTAACTATGAGTCAAGATGTACCTCAAGAGATTGAACACCATGTGAAATGGAATCACACAATAACTCAATAACGACACTATATTCAGCAACATTGTTCAAAGAAGGTCGTAAACATACGCCTCCTAAAGACAATATTTGACCCATAGGATAATAAATCACCCAAGTAGCCGAAGCTAAGTTTTGAGTGTGGCAGCTAGCACCATCAGTGAATCCTATGTACACGGAAGAATCCATCGACATCTACCATAAGAGACGAATTCTAATCATCAAACCCGATCACCATAAGAAAACCTAACTATGCAATAGAAAAACTGTACAATAATATACAACAATCAGCCTTGACTAAAGATCATGCATAGTATTTTTTGAGATAGAGCCCATTTCTAGGCTTTTCCAAGGCCATCCATTCATAATCAAGAATCTCATAAAAACCTTTCTCTAAGACCCATTTAACCACGTAAGAACCATGCCACATGGGATTAAATTTCAATGCCCCCAAGGGTTCCTTAGCTTGATCCCACAAAAATACCAAGTCACCTTCATTAAACCTCCTTGGATGGACAGACTTATCATATTGGACCTTGATGCGATGCTTGTTAACCTCTAGAGCCACTAAGGCATATCAGCGCTACTCATCAACCTACTCTAAGTGGACCAAACATTCTTCCAATGCGAAAGTGTCCGGTAAAATCTCTATAGCTAGATTCACAGAAGGGATTTCGCATTCAACTGGTAAGACTAACTCCACCCCATGCACAAAATGATATGGAGAGAAACTGGTGGTAGTATTAACCATGATTCTATAGGCCCACAAAGCAGGATACAACATAACATGCCAATTGGTCTTTCTTCGTGTGATGGTTCACTGGAGAATAGACTTAAGTGATTTATTCACTGCTTCAACCTGTCCATTTACCTAAGGGTAATAAGAAGATGAATATTCCTGCTTATACCCTAACTTGGAAGCTAACTCTTCCATCATTTTATTTTGAAAGTGCCTACCATGGTCAGTGACAAGCTCTTTCAGAATACCAAACCAGGTGATAATCTAGTTGAACATGAAATGCGCGACTGTCTCACCATCGGATTTAATTGTGGGCATAGCCTCTACCCATTTCATGAAATAATTGATAGCCACTATAATGTGATGATGCCCCCCAACTGAATCTAGGTTTCAATCCATAAATTCAAGCCCCCACTTGGTGAAGGGACTGGCGGTGACAATAGGATGTAACAGGGCTGGATGCGAGCACATATTGCGTGAAAACACCTAAAAAGGGTGGCACTTCTTGACCGCATTAACGCAATCCTTGAAGATGGAAAACCAAAAATATCTTGCTCTCAAGATTTTTTGGGCCATATAAATCCCAGATAAATGACCACCACACGCCCCTCCATGGCAATCATTCAGCACAACCTCGGCCTCATCATGGGTTAAACAACGACACATAATGGAATCTACCCCACGACGGTACAAAGTGTTATCCACTATAAGGTAGTTATTAACTACATGACATAATCGGTGTCGCTCATGCCATGAAAGGTGAATAGGGACTTTCAACATTTGCAAATATACGATGATATCCCCATACCACGGGTCAAAAGTTAAGATAAGGAAAATAAGCTCATCGAAAAACATATCCTCATAAACTTCCTCCTCCTCCAAACTTGGAAAATCAGATATGAGCTTTGCGAAGAACAAATATTTCTTCGATTTTGCTGAAACGAACTCGAGATCAAACTCTTGCAAAATGACAATCCATTTATTGTATTTTTCCCCTATCATCCTTCTAGTGAGGATGAATTGAAATGGATTGATATGAGCTACGACCAAAGTTTGGAGAAAAAGAATGTAATGCCTCAAACATTGGACTTCATGAATGGTGGCTAAGGAAAGCTTCTCCCCATGGGAATAATAAATTTCCACATCAATAAGGTTCCGGCTCAAATAATATATGACATGCTCATGGAGCTACTCATCCTCCTGAACCAAAACCATACCAATCGTCTCCATGGACGCGGCCACATAAATCAAGAAATCACTGCTATAGTCAGGTGGACTAAGCATGGGGGCCGTTGCTAAGGCTCACTTAAGAGCATCAAAGGACTCCTAGGCTCACTCATCCTAGTAAAAAGGAGTGTCCTTCTTCAAAATACACATAAATCCTTTGGTCAAATTGGAAAAATTAACCACAAATATCCGCAAGAAGTTTTCCATGCCTTGCAAACACTGAATATTTCTAATATTACATGGGGGAGACAATTGAATTATTGCCTCACCCTTTAAGTGATCGACTCTTATACCCTCCTTGGACATGATGAATCCTAGCAAGTGACCAACAGTCACGGAAAAGATGCACTTATGACGATTTAAACGAACTTGGTAATGACGACATCTTTCAAATACTAATCTCAAATGATATGGATGATGCACCCTTAGACAAGAGTGAGTAGTGAGATCATCCAAATACACTTCGATAATCGTTTTGAGATTGTGAAAAATTAAGGTCATAGCCTGCTGAAATGTAGCTCCAACATTTCTAAGGCCGAAAGGCATCTTCTAATATGCAAAAGTACCCTAAGGAAAAATAAATGTGGTCTTATGTTGATCCTAAGGCTTAATTTGAATCTGATTATATCCAAAAAAAATGTCCATAAAGGAAAATCCCTCACTCTTGGCACACTCATCCAAAATCTAATCAATAAATGGTGTGGGGAAATTATCCTTAGGACATGCACGATTTAAGTCATGGAAATAAGTGCATATATGGATTGCTCCCTACTTATTATCTACCGGAACGGGATTTGAAACCCACTCTGTCAAGGGAATGGGATAGATAAAACCGGCTTTCAAAATTTTTTCTATCTCAGCCATAATGGTGGGTGCTTTTCTAGGATTTATAGCACTCAAACATTGTCAATCCGGCTTCACATCCTGTCATGTCCATGACCCTCCGACCGGGAAAGAGGACGCTACTAAACACCAAACATCCGGGAATCTAGCCCCATGAACATGGTCATATTTATAATGTGAAGACAAAAATCCTGAACATACTACATACTAAGATGCATAATCATTCATATACATAGCGGAAGCAAAACAACATTCATTTGCATACAATTCAACATTTAACATATCCAACATCATAATTCATTAGCATTAAATAGGATTGCAAATATATTGGTCAAGAATACTTATCTTATAAAGAACTTATTCCGCAACCAGTTACGTCGCTGCAACGTTCCACCCAACCATAGGCCCGCGTGCTCCTTAATATCTCAGCAATGATGCCACCCCCGAGCTGGGAATGATTCACCAAGGAATAAGGAACTAACATGCTTACACATAGCCAAGGATAACAACACCATAAGGGTACACAGTTCAGCCAATCCAACACAGTTGGGTTTATCAGGTGAACAACAGATCAGCCAAGCCAACAAAGTTGGGTTTATCAGGCGAACAACAGATCATCCAAGCCAACAAAGTTGGGTTTATCAGGCCATCCAAGAGCTAGGAAAGGCTAAATGCTAAGCTGGTGAACTCATGGAAGAGTTCAGGACACCCACACCAGATCTAGTCTGACTTCTAGGACACCCACACACACCCAACACAAGGAATTCGGTCCTTTCTCTACAACTCAGTCCCTCAAACCCTGATCTCCCTTCCAGTGCTATTTATGGGTTGGGTTGTGGAGAATAAAGACAACCCAATAGATCTATCTATGTGGTTCCCAAATTCACTAGGTTCGTCAAGCAGATCAGGCCCTCATCACCACTCCTATGCAGTCCGAAGACCAACTTCTGCATTCATGCAGCAAAACAAGCTCTTCATAGTTTGGACAGGGGAAACAAAACCTGAGTCATTCTTGGACCTATCGTGGCCAAAACGACTCAATGGTAACCTACATCTTCTCCCAAAATATGAGAGAGAACACCACCAATAAAATGTAGGTGAACTCACAATGAATGAATAGTGTGGGGAAAACCACGGCCTCGGCTCAACAATGAAATGACCGCCAAAGTTACTCAGCCCGAAAGTGGAAGAGTAAAAAGAATCTCATCCTGGGTAGAAGGAAAACATGCAACCTGTAGTAGCTAATTCACAATGGAAATCGCAGCCAACAAAAATATGGAAAACAACAGCCCACGAACAACGAAAGAAAACCACAGCAATCCTTCATAGTCCAGTAACGATGGAGGCAAAAACGTTGACTCTATGTGTGATCAGGAGGAAAGAACACAACCACCGATTGGTAAATGATGCAAGAGAGAGAAAGGTGAACCCCCAAATAAGAAATCGCACCCCCCTTAACTCAACTCTGCGTGAGGAAGATGGACCGACCCCCTGCGTGTCCCTACGTGAGAGTGAACCCAATGGCCAAGAGAGTGGTGTAGTGATGGTTCCCTTACCCACATGAAGGTGGAGAGATGGCTGGTAGAGTGAATGTTGTGGAAATTGAACCCAGTGTTATAACAATTACACTCACATCAATTGCCATTTACACATGCAAAATTACTCACAAAAGAGACTGAATATGGAGCTGAAGACTAAACTGTATTGAATAAATGTACAATAGCCAAACCTGTGAATTCATAGGCTGCCACAATAAATAATTACATGAGGGATTCAAATTCATGAATATTCCATTCGAATCTAATCAAAAGCAGGCTTACTAAATCTAAGCAAATCCCCCATAGGTGCATAAAACAGTTTCCAAAACTGTCTAGGAGCTCATGAATTGGAAAAATCAATTAGCCAAGATAATAGTGGATGGAAGGACAACTAATACATGCTTTTCATAGGAGAAAATAGTGGAGGATGTGGAGGACAAAAAACAAGTTAACTTCACCTAGTCAAACTTTCCCAATTGCCTTAAAACACTGAAAAAGCAGGCAATAAAGCAGAAAAAGAAGACATGCACTAGGGAGGCCAAGAATAAAGTAGATTTGATTCCAAGAGGTTTCCCAAGTGCTCCATGACTCAAAATTATCAATTTTTACCACTATGGATGTGTAGATGACAACTTGCATAAGGTGGAATATGGAAACTAGGCAAATAAGACAAAAATGGATTAATTAATGCTAAGGTAGCTAACTATGGGTTGATTATTCTAACACCCCCCCTTAATCCTGACTTATGAGTAATATATCAGAAAATTATAGGGCCTAGAAACAAGGCTTAGTCACCCTTTACATACTGCATGTCCATTTAACCAAGGAAAGAGGCAAAAACCCAGTGGGAAAATCCTCCCTTAAACATGGACTGTAAAACAAAATTTGGAAATCTTGTCATCACTCATGCTTCATAGCATGATCATAAATCCCCAGCAGTGATTTGAGATTGCTGAATGTCTTCTCACAAAAATATTTGGTGAAGATATCAGCTACTTGTTCTGAAGATGAACAGAAGAGTAGGTGAATGGTGCCATCATGCACAAGCTGTCTGATGTAGTGCATATGGATCTCAATGTGTTTGGTTCTCTTCTTTTAAACTCAATCATTGTAGATTTGAATGGTACTCTGATTGTCACAGTAGATAGTAGTTGAGTATTCTGATTCGAAGCCACACTCTCCAAGTAACCCCTGCAACCATAAACATTGAGTTGCTGCATTTACAACTCCTCTATATGAGAGTGCAATGGCACTCTGTTTCTTGCTTGACTAGCTGATTGGCCCTTCTGTAAGCATGAACACATATCGTGATGTTGACTTTTGATCTGTTCTATCACCTGCCCAATCACTGTCAGTAAACCCAATCAAATTAAGATCAGATTTAGCTTTATAGAAGATCCCATGTGTCCTTGTTCCCTGAACAAAGTTAAGGATCCTTTTGGTTGCTTTCCAATGGATCTCATGAGGCTGATCCATGTATCTAGAAGACACACTTACTACATAAGAAATATCAGGTCTAGTATGTGTAAGATACAACAAACATCCAATCAATTTCCTATACAGTGTATTGTTTACCATAAGTGAAGAATCAACTTCTTCAAGCTTCACTCCTGAAAGGAAAGGAGTCTTGCTTGGCTTGCAATCCTTCATTTTGAATTTGTTCAAAAAATCCAAGGCATACTTGGACTGGTGCACCTTGATTCCAGCTTTGGTTTGAGCAATCTCAAGCCCAAAGAATTGGCTCAATAGCCCCAAATATGTCATGGAGAAGGCTCATTAGAGGAAATTTCAACTCAAAATGGGCCTTTTGAATTTTATTCAAATTCCATATCATCATGGGTTAGCCAATGAAATTGCTTTAAATTTGAAATACCGTATAGGTCTTAAACACTTTTTTAATATAAATTTGGGGATAGGTATCATAAAAAAACTACTTTTTTTGTTTGTATTTTTGACATATCTCCCTATGTTTTTACTCAAATTTCGATCGGGAGAGCTCGTTGGATGCAGAATTAAATTCTGCATCCAACGAGTACCCACTCGGCATACTTTTGACGGACCCCGCTACCCCAAAAAAAAGAAATACCTGAAAAAATGGAATGATGATGTTCAACTATCTCTTCACTTACATTCAGAGGTTCTGGTGGTGAAGAGGATTCTCCAACTTCCACTGCTGCTAGGGGTTCTTCTTGAAACTGAACACACCTTTCAATGAAGGATTTGTTTGTGCTCAAATTGATCAGCTTGTACCCTTTTGAATCTTCAAAGTACCCAACAAATAGACACTCTTGGCTTTGGGGCTGCAAAGCCTTTCTCTTTTCTGTTGGAATTCTAGCCCAAGCCCTTGAGCCAAAAATCCTGAAATGGGTCACATCTGGCTTGTGCCCACTCCATGCTTCGAAAGGAGTCATACCATCAATTTTTTTATGAGGCACTCTATTCTAGATACAGGCTGCATAGTTTATAACTTCGGCCCAGTACTTTGGTGGCAAAGTCTTAGCCTCCATCATGCATGTTGCCATCTATTTCAGTGATCTGTTCTTCCTCTCAGCAACACCATTCTGCTATGGTGTGTAAGGGATAGAATGCTGCATTTGAATACCTGCATATGCACAATATTGAATAAACTCAGACTTGACATACTCACCACCATTTTCAGATCTGAGGACCTTGAGTTTCCTCCCAGACTGGTTTTCAACCAAAGCCTTAAAGACTTTGAAGAGGCCAAAAACTTCAGACTTGTGTTTCAGGAAGTAAACCCAGCAATACCTAGAAAAGTCATCTATGAAATTCAATGCATATTTGTCCTGACTCATTGACATATGAGGGAATGGGCCAGCAACATCTATGTGGATCAACTCAAGAGGTGCAGAGGTTCTCTCATGACTAGCTCTCTCAAATCTATGCTCTGGGTGTTTTCCTAGGATGCAACCTTGACAGACTCCTTTGGAAAACTTAAGCTTTGGTAACCCTATGACCATTTCTTTTTCACTAAGATCAGAAAGATACTTGTAATTTAGGTGGCCAAATGTTTCATGCCAAAGCTTTCTTTCCTCATTATCATGAATCAGAAGAGCAGAGGGGTTTGAGTAGCGTAGGAAGTGTGAGAACATGTATACCTTCGAAGTATGATTTGCAACTCCTTTTGCAATGACTTTACCACTTGATATGTCTATGATCTCAACTTCATCAGGGGAGAATATGACCTTCTTTGGAGACCCTATGTGGGTCATATGATACATTGATAAGAGGTTAGAGGCAAGACCTGGAACATACAACACATTGCTGAACTTACCATGATCAAGATCAATCCTCCCTTTGCCCAAAATTTCAGTGAGAGAGTCATCTCCTAGTACTATTGGTGGACCTTTTGACATGTCAAGTGAGGTGAATGCCTCCTTGGTCGAAACCATATGTCTTGAAGCTCCAGAATCAATGATGAAACTAGGTGAGCTTGATGTGCTAGCAACCAATGCATGAACTCTCTCTCCGTCTTCTGAATTTGATCCTCCTTCTCTCTTCTTTGAGCTGTCTGGAAGGGAGATGCCATTCTTCTCTAGGAGTTGGGTCAGCATGTCTATTTGCTTCTTCATGTAGGAGCTCTCAGAATGATTTCCCTTACTACAGTATGCGCACTTGCTCATTTCTCCTTTGTTTTTCTTCTTCTGGTAGTTCTTCTTGGAACCTTGAGGCTCCTCTGGAGACTTGTTCTTGTCTCTCTTTTGCTCAGGTGTATTTTTATCTTTCTTCTTGCTTTTTGAATCCACCCTCAAATCTCCAGCAACTAGAGCTTGGTCTTTGGATGGTTTGATGGTGCCCATCATCACCAATTTATCTTGTTCTTGTGTGAGAGATTCCTTGAAATATACAAGGCTAGGCATCTTCCAGGCTCGAGCTGTCAAATTTGTGGCATAGAAAGTCAAAACAAACACTGAATAGTCAGGGCCAAGCTTCGAGAGTATGGCCAAGACCAGCTGATCATCCTTCTTTTCGATCCCACATTGTTTTAGCTTCAAAACAAGTGCTTTGAACTTGGAAAAATAGAGTTGTAGGGATTCAAAGCTATTGGGACTCAGGGAGATCAATTCATTTTCAATTTGATGTCCCCTCATCTCATCTATCTTTCCAAAAATATCAACAAGCTTCTCCCATACTTCATTTGGTGACGTCAATCCATCAAGATGGAAAAGGAGGTCTCTGGATATACTCAGACACGAGAGACCATAGGCCTCATCCCTCCTGTTGTGCCATTTTATTTTCTCTGCAGCTACATTGGGCTCTGCTTCACTCTGTAGAGACCTTTCTCTCTCAATAGTATCTCCATATCTGCTTTCCATTCAAATAAATTAAATGGAGTCAAGATGATCTTCTGAGATTGATCCATAGCTCATAAATTGTCCTGTCAGTCAGCAGAATGCTCCCAGTCAATGATGTCGAACCTAAAAAACAACTTGGAAGGAGATAAATCGATCTACAAAGGCTCTAATACCATGTGGAAATTGAACCCAGTGTTAGAACAATTACACTCACATTAATTGCCAATTACACATCCAAAATTACTCACAAAAGAGACTGAATATGGAGCTGAACACTAAACTATATTGAATAAGTGTACAATATCCAAACCTATGAATTCATAGGATGCCACAATGAATAATTACATGAGGGATTCAAATGCATGAAGATTCCATTCGAATCTAGTCAAAAGCAGGCTTACTAAATCTAAGCAAATCCCCCATAGGTGCATAAAGCAGTTTCCAAAACTGTCTAGGAGCTCACGAATTGGAAAAATCAATTAGCCAATATAATAGTGGATGGAAGGACAAACCATACATGCTTTTCATAGGAGAAAAGAGTGGAGGATGTGGAGGACAAAAAACAAGTTAACTTCACCTAGTCAAACTTTCCCAATTGCCTTGAAACACTAAAAAAGCAGGCAATAAAGCAGAAAAAGCAAACATGCACTAGGGAGGCTAGGAATAAAGCATATTTGATCTCAGGAGGTTTCCCAAGCGCTCCATGACTCAAAATTAGCAAGTTTGACCACTATGGATGTGTATATGACAACTTGCATAAGGTGGAATATGGAAACTAGGAAAATAAGACAAAAATGGATTACTTAATGTCTAAGGTAGCTAACTATGGGTTTATTATTCTAACAAGAGTGTGGAAAATAATGAAAATCCTACCACCCTCCACTTCTAGCAATAACTGCCTCAACAACTCAACAGAACATTAAGGTGGTGGTTGGGTGAGACAAGGGAAGGTGAGCAAAACAAACAGGGTGATGACACATGGCTTTTCCCCCCCATGACTCCATGTTCAACATTCTCCTTCCTTATCCTTAGGAATCATGCCCCTTCTCAATTTAGTTGCAGTGAACACAGCTGGTTGGGTTATTGAATTAAAATGCACATTTACATGGTGCCACTATTTAATATGTACCGTATGTCCCGATATACCATCGGTGACAATTCCAATCCGAAACACAACATAACCAAATCAATGGTGGGGCCTTGGCCTTTAGCTCCACACCAAGATTATTTACAATATATGTATCATGTATATTTAGTGCATCGGGGTCAAAATCGGGGATGTTACATTCCCCTCCCCCTTCAAATAGCACTATCCTTAGTGCTTACAAAATTTGAACAAAATTCGACACTGGTACCGCCTCGATGTTCCGCAAGATTGAACAAAAATGGATGTACCAATTGCATGGAATCCTCCAGCTCCCACGTATCATCTTCAGGTCCGTAGTGCTCCCATTGCACCTTTACCTGTCCGATAGATTGGTTCCAGAGCATTGTGACCTTCCTGTCAAGGATGTGCATTGGCTTGATTCGGAACTCTCCCTCGGGTTCCACCTGAATCACATCCCAATTTATCACATGGTTAGGATCATGTACATATTTCTTAAGCAAAGAAGCATGAAAAACATTATGAGCTCTAGTACTAGCAGGAAATGCAAGTTTATATGCAACAGGCCCTATTCTTTCAAGCACTTCAAATGGCCCACAGTATCTTGGTGACAGCTTGGCACAACTTCCAAGCTTCAAGGAACTCTTATTTTACCTCACTCTAAGGTACACATGATCCCCAACACTGAACTCTATGTCCTTCCTATGCTTATCTACATAGATTTTCTGTCTTTCCTGTTCTACTTTTAGATTCTGCCTAATCTTTACAACCTCTTGCTCCATTTACTTGAGCAATTTAGGTCCAAGCACAATCCTGTTCATTGGATTATCCCAAGTCACTGGTGTCCTACACCTTCTTCTATACAAAGCTTGATACGGATTCATCCCCAAGGGTGCCTGTTGCCTGTTGTTATAAGAAAACTCTACCAAGTGTAAGTAATTTTCCCACTTGGTTGGTTTGTCCATCACATACACGCAAAGCATATATTTAAGCACTTGATTAACTCTCTCTATTTTCCCATCTGTTTGGGGATGGTATGCAGTGCTGAAGTTTAGCTTTGTACCCAAATCTGCAAACAACCCATTCCAGAAATTGGAAGTGAACTTGACATCTCTGTCAGAGACTATCGCCTCTGGAAATCCATGCAATTTGAAAATCTCCTTCATGAATATCTTGGCAATATCATCAGTCTTATGCATAGACTTTACCGGTATAAAATGCGCTGCCCTTGTCAACTTGTCTACCACAACCATGATGGAATCATGTTGTCTCCAAGTCATTGGTAATCCTATAATAAAATCCATGGAAATAACTTCCCATTTCCATTCTAGAACTGGCAGAGGTTGAAACAAACCTACTGGATTTTGATGCTCAACCTTTACCTGTTGACATTTCATGCACCTTGAAATGTATTTGGCCATGTCCTTTTTCATTCCTGGCCAAAAGTACTTCTTTCTAGCTGTAGCAATTCTCTTTTGATATCCCGGGTGACCAGAATACGAAGCTTGATGGATTTCATCCATAACAACTCTCCTCAAGTCTGCTACCTTCGGAATATAAATTCTTCCTTTATAAGTAAGAAGTCCATCTTCTTCCAATTTATATCTCTCATACCTCTTCTCAATACTTTGCTGTTGCAATTTGTCTTTTACCTGCTCATACAATTCATCTCCAGCAACATGATTAACAACCTGCTACCTCAAATCTGATTGGAAAATACTAAGAGATGCCACATGCATTTCTTGTACCTTCCTCCTGAGTGCATCAGCTACCTTATTCTCCTTTCCTTTTATGTGTTTGATTTTAGAATCAAACTCACATAAAAATTCCAGCCATCTTGCTTTCCTAGCATTTAGAGTAGGCTGATCAAACAAATACTTTAGACCACAATGGTATGTCCTGAGCTCAAATATTCTACCCATCAAGTAATGTCTCCACATCTTGAGAGCATGTACTATGGCTGCAAGCTCTAGTTCATGAGTGGCATAGTTCTTCTCATGCTCCTTCAGCTTTCTCGACTCATAACATATCACGTGGTTTTCTTGCATAAGGACTCCTCCAAGCCCTTGTCTGCATGCATCGGTAGATACCACAAAATCTTTTTCTGGATCTGTAACTTTCAATACTAGTGCACTGGTGAGAAGATTCTTCAACCGCTGGAAGCTCTCTTCACACTTCAAAGTCCATTCAAATTTTATTCCCTTATTTTGCAAAGAAGTGATGGCATGTGCAACCTTGGAAAATCCTTCAATGAATCTCTTATAGTATCCTGCAAGTCCCATAAAACATTTTACATCCGTCACATTTCTTGGAGTAGGCCAATTCATAATGGCTTCAATCTTCTCAGGGTCTACTGATATACCCTCTTCTAAGATAATGTGACCCAAGTACTAAATTCTATCCATGTAGAAGTCACACTTTCTCAATTTTGCATATAACTGATGTTCCTTGAGAACTTGCAATGTTAGTCTCAAATGCTCTTCATGTTCTTCCTCATTCTTAGAATAAACAAGAATGTCATCAAGGAAAACAAGAACAAACTTGTCCAAATACTTGCTCAAGACACTGTTCATAAGGCACATAAATGTAGCTGGTGCATTTGTGAGACCAAATGGTACCACTACAAACTCATAATGCCCATACCTTGTCCTGAAGGTTGTCTTATGAATGTCTTCATCCTTGATCCTCACTTGATGGTAACCAGATCTCAAGTCAATCTTGAAAAATACCTTTGCTCCTCTCATTTGATCAAAGAGGTCATCAATCCTAGGAAAAAGGTATTTATTCTTCACAGTAACTTTGTTCAACTGTCTGTAATCAATACATAACCTGAGTGTACCATCTTTCTTCTTTACAAACAAAACCAATGCTCTCTAAGGAGACACACTCAGTCGGACATACTTCTTTTCCAACAACTCTTGCAGTTGCATCTTCAACTCTAGCATCTCCGGTGTACTCATCCTGTAGAGTGTCTTGGACACTAGTGCTGCTCCTGGCACAAGTTCAATGGTGAAATCAATGTCCCACTTTGGAGGAATCCCTGGAATCTCATCAGGAAACACATCCTTGAATTCCTGTAACACCTGATAGTCCTCCAACCTAGGAGTCTCATCTTTGGTTGGTTCCATAATATGAGCTTCATATAACTGGAAACCCTTCCTACAGAACTTCTTCAACTGCATTGCTGAAACTTGTCTTACTGAAATTACCTTCGGAATACCCTTCACTACTACTGGGTTTCCTTCCTCATCTGTGCATTCAAAAGTCTTGTTATAACAATCAAGCTTCACTCGGTGAGCTTCTAACCAATCCATTCTAATGAGAACATCATAGGAACCAAGCGGTAGAACATTTAGATCTACACAAGTGTTCAATCCATTCATGACTAGTGGACATTTATCTACCACTTCACTGACCTTTATCTTAGTCCCAGTGGCTAACTAAAATAATCAAGATTTTCTATGCTTTACCTTCTTAAAAGCACAAATCTCCACTACTCTAGGAGTAATGTAAATGTGTGTAGAACTAGGGTCAATCAAAATAGAAACAAATTGGTCAACAATATTACTTGCAATTTCAACCACAGTCGACTGATGATCTGCCTGGCAGTCCTCCAGGGCTGCATAAATTCTAGGGACTGCCCTTGCTACTTGACCCATTGTTTTTTATTCCTAAATGTTATAAGCTAGCCTTTCACTTTCATTCTCAAGTGGACAACATCTGCGTAGGTGGGGTCCTACACATTTCCAACATTTGATTGGACCTTTATTCTGATGTGGCTCTTTAGGCTTCCCACCTGTCACTCCAACTGGATTACTCGCAGCTTGGGATGGCTACTTTTGCTGATTCCTGAATCTAGAAAGTTTGAAACCTTTCCTTATTTGGTCAAACTTCTCATTCTTCTTCTCCTTCCATGCCTTATGGTAATCAAGTTTACATTTTCTTTTCTCATAGCAATACTTATCCTTCCTTATTGCTTCTTCAAGAGTTCTCGGTTCATAGAAATCAATTCTATCTTTTTAATATTGAGGCAATCCACTCAGAAACCGTTGGACCTTCACTTTTTCATCTCTGATGTACTGGACATACCTCAACAATTCCAAAAACTTTTTTGCATATTCATCCATGGTCTGCCAGGTCCAAATCTCAGCTCATGGAACTCCTTAATCTTTTCATCATAATACCTATCAGAAAGGTATTTCTGCCTGAAATACTTCTTGAACTTTTTCCACTTAAGTTTCCTTTCACTGATCCTCTTTACTTGCTTGAAGTGTTCCCACCAAATGGATGCTCTTCCATTAAGATTGAATATGGAAAATCTTGCCTTCATGTTTCTTGAATAATCCTGCACTTGAAAGTGCTTCTTTATCCCAAGAATCCAAGCTTTAGCCTCTTGTCCAGTCTTTATCTCACCATCAAATGTAGGAGGTTTAGCCTTCTTAAATTCATCCCGAGAGCAATCCCTATGGTGCCTTCTTCTTTTCCTTTTATGAGAAGGTGAACTTGTGTCCCTGCTGGATGCTTCAGAATCAGATGATCTACTAGAAGTTCTTCTCTCTCTCCTAGTGTTGTTCTTACTGCCTTCTGGCCTTGTTGTTCCTCATCCAAAGTCCATATTCCTTTGCAAATATGTCAAATTCTGTAACATAGTAGCATTCAACTGATGCTGCTCTTCTTGGTATGTAACCAAGCTTCTCATGGTGGCTACAACATCGGACGGTGTCTCTTGGAATCTCCCTCCATTAGACTATATGTCATCATTTCTATTACGGTCATTTTCTCCCATGGCATCTCTCGCATGCTCATAGGAATCCCGAGCATCATACCCATCATGGGTTCTCATGACTGAACCACCTCTTGCTTTACCACACTGTTCTTTCTGGAGCACTGCTCTTGGAAGTTGTCTATAATTCTGCAATGTGTTAGTATCAAACTGTTAGATGCATGTCATTAATATAAATCAAAACTACTTACCTCCCTCTTTGGAAATTCATAAAACACAATTTTGCTTAAAACACAAAGTTTTCCTCTCTTTCTTTTCAGCCCTGTGACCATGGGCAGTCTGCTGAAATCTGCTGAAAGATAGTTGAAAATTGCTTGAAAAATTACTGAGAAATTCCTTCAAAAAACTCAAATCCCCCCCTAGGCCCAATCGGACCTCTTCCTAGCTATATTTCCGACACTTCAGTGGTCAAACCAACTAAACTTCCGATCTGAATCGACGATGTCAACTACTGCTCATCGTCCCTCTACTTACAAATCTTTCAACGTCTCGGTGGTTGAAACCCCTAATTTTTTCCGTTGTATCGACGAGTTGCTTGTCTATTTCCTTCTGCCATATCAGCTTGCAGTGGTCTACTATTCTGAGTTTCATTGGCGATATCATAGACTAACCATGTTACATCAGTGGTTGGAGGCTCTACGCATCGGACGGCTAGTCATCAATATTTCTGTAACAGCGGTCAACAATCTTCCTAATTCTTTTGCAGCTCATGAATTTGTCAGCGGTCGAGGAAACATCCCATTGTGGCATCAGACACTTAATCCCCTAGACGTTCGCAACGGTGGTTCTGCAGGCATTAAATCTTTCGAGCAGAGTCTCTGATCGTTTCTGAAAAAAGCCACCGTAGTTATGTTATCAGAACCATAATTCACTAACACACTGGTGTCAGCAAGTGGAAGACTAATGCATTGGTGGAATAGTTCACTCCGCAGCCACAACAGTGGCTCACCAACTTTGATCCCGTTTTTGATCGGCAACCCAATCCACTAACATTTCCCTATGGCCGATGATCTCGTGCCTTAGAGAAAATTTTAAATTTTCTTCTTTCCTTGTCTTCCGCTGCGTCGGCTCTTCCATCTTCTATTCATTGACGATGAAAACGACTATTCTCCTCCGATTGGCGACACGATCTCCTATCATTTTATGATGTTTTATTCACTTAGGAAACTTTTTGCAAATTTTCCTTCTTGGTCTTCCCCCACATCGGCTGTTGGAGCAACTATCCATTGGGCAGATAGTTCATTACATAGCCGCAACGACGGACACATCATCAGCTACTTCTTACTGATATTCATCGGTGATCAATATCACTAACATCTTTCGATGGCCAAGGATTTCGTTACTTAGAGAAATTTTAAAAAAAAATTCGCTGCGTCAGCAACCGAAACATCCTTCCCCCGCGGCATCGACAATTGGAGGCTTTATCCATTGGAAGGATAGTCCTCTAGCAGCTAATTCACAAGGGAAATTGAAGCCAACAAAAATATGGAAAACAACAGCCCATGAACAATGAAATAAAACCACAACAATCCTTCATAGTTCGGCAATGATGGAGGCAAAAATGCCAACTCTATGCGTGATCAAGAGGAAAAACCACAACCACCGACTGGTAACCGGTGTGAGAGAGAGAAAGGCGAACCCCCAAGAAAGAAATCACACCCCTTCTCAACTCAGCTCTGCGTGAGGAAGATGAACCAGCCCCCTATGCATCCCTGCGTGAGAGTGAACCCAACGACCAAGAGAGTGGCATAGTGATGGTTCCCTTACCCACGTGAAGGTGGAGAGACGGTTGGTGGAGTGAGCATGTGGCAAAGACTGACAGTCCTACCACCCTCCACTTCCTGCAATAACTTCCTCAACTACTCAATAGACATTAAAGGTGGTGGTTGGATGAGACAAGGGAAGGTGACCAAAACAAATAGGGTGATGACACATGGCTTTTCCCCCCCATGACTCAATGTTTAACATTCCCGTTTCCTTATCCTTAGGAATCATGCCCCTTCTCAATTTAGTTGCAGTGAACATAGCTGGTTGGGTTTATTTAATTAAAATGCACATTTACATGATGTCACAATTTAATATATGTTGTATGTCCCGATATACCATCGGTGACCATTCCAATCTGAACATAACATAGCCGAATCGATGGTGGGGCCTTGGGCTTTAGCTCCACACCATGATTAATTACAATATATATATATATATATATATATATATATCATGTATATTTAGTGCATCGGGGTCAAAACCGGGGATGTTACACATCCATATAGGTTTTGATCTCATGTTTGACAATACGAGGGTCGATACTTGGCATCTCATCATATGACCACGCAAATATGTCACAAAACTCTTTAAACAGCATGGTATACTCCTTGATCTCATAAGGGGAACAATCCACCCCAGTGTAGACATTCTCAACATTGCTAGGATCGCGAGAAATATTGACAGGAATAGTTGGTGATAAATTTTCCATGTTCCCATCAACCATCTGACCAGAAGAGCTAAATGGAACCATGGACCTGCCAATATTCTCTCTAAGAATCTCCCTAAATTCATCATGCTCCACACAGTCGATCTCAAGAAGAAAATATGATCGATGATGCAACTCTTCCCAAGGTGGCTGAACCCCAGACATGGCCTCAATAATGGCTTCATTCGATGGAAAAACATCGTCAAGGAAATCATGTGCATGAGATGACTTAACTACCCATACAGGCAGCACATATGGGTCCTTGTCCTCCGTCCATGAAGAGGAAGGACTAGGCTCTGCAAATTCATCAAGATTCACTTGATATGCTATCATCATTGTAGGAAACGACATGTCCATTTCAATAGGTCCAACCGAAGAACTCGGTGAAGGAAGGATCCAAGGTCCTCCATATGGGTAGTGTGAAAAGACACTGAATTCAACGAGGATGAATCCCCACCAAAAATACACCCAATAATAATCATGGGCACAGGACAACTAAAGGTTCCCATAAGAGAAGGATACATACCCATGCCCACACTCCCAGTTGTCGACTGAGAGTGATCGATAATCAGGATAGAAGCTCCCGATGATGCATTAACACACATATTTTGGAATGATGTCTGATTAATCGTAAAAATATTACCATTAAACAGAAAGCATATCACTCGAAAGAGGGAGGAAGCTACGGCTTGCATACTATACATTCAATTCCGACCCAGTAAAAGATTGTAGTCAAGGGGCGCATCAACCACCTCGACCTCGATTGCAATGGTCTTCCCTCCCAATTGGAATTTTAGAGAAGGAATAATTCCATGCGGCTGAAATGATATACCATCAAAAGATATCAACATGGCAGCAGATTGAGACAACTCAGGAGAACCTAAGCCCTTCCAACATGACAAATACATCACAGAAGCAGCAACACCTTCATTAATGATAGTGTGTTTAACAATCTTACTAAGACACTATACATGAATAAAAAGAGACACGTAGTAAGGCAAGTGAGGCTATACTCCCATGGTTTCAAATTTGATAATGGAAGAAGAGCTATCATCACTAACCCCAAGAGTGGACAACAAAGCCTTCCTCTGTGGAGGACAATTTTGAAGCACTTCAAGCATAGACATCACACAAGGATTCTAGCCCAAATCCTCGACAACTGAATAGTTCTGGGTGGCTCGAGCATTAGGATTGTGCCCTGAGCACTTTAGGACTCCCTTAGGAATGAGAGGCAGAGCTTCAGGTTTATCTATATTTTTTTTGATACACAAAGGGTTCTCAGGTGGAGAGGGTTCTTTCCCAAGGTCCAGTTGTGATGAACCATAATATTTCGTACGAGTCACAACCTTAGTAGCACTCATCATGTTAATTCATCCATGACCACTATTGGATTTTGGAGGATTTTGATTTCCACCTGATGCACAATTAGGATCAATGGTCCTCGAGTTCATATTTTGATTGTTGGGTAAATAATTCATCAACATAGCTGGGCCCTGTGCTATAAACCTCGAGGCATCTTCCATACGAGGGCACAAGTAAGTGAGGTGGTCGTCCTTACACAACTTACAAGGAAAATTCACCTTACGTTTAGTCTGCTTATCCCCCCTAGCATTACGAGCATTCTTGTCATTATTATTAGAATTTTTGTTCTTATTCCCACCCTTACGGTTATTTTTCCCTTTTTTCTTATTCCTTCTAGGATGCTAGTTTCCCTTCGGGTCCGACGATTGCATGGAAAGTACACTCATCAATTGGGTAGGTTGAGACGAAGCCATGGCTTGTCCCAATGTAGACTGGTTAATTGACAATTGGCTCACTTGTTTCATAACCAAATCTGCAGGTTTGGTACTTATAGCTCCCATAATTCCATCAGCATGTTGTCCAAGCTTGACCTTGGGATCAAAACTAGATCGTGGAATGTTAGGTATAATCTCATACAAAAGTCTGGATTGAGCGTAGATCAAATCCAACTCTTGTGCCCTAAAGATTGCTTGTTCCTCATTTTGAACTCCAGATGTAGAAACATCCTTTGCAATGTAAGATAACAATGATTTGAGGAACCATTCAAGGATAAATTCTGGTGGTATAAAGGATTTAATCAACCTCTTCCATCTACGCCACTCTTGAATGTGATTCGCAATGTGTGTGGCTTTATCTTGCCGGAAGGTTGACAAGAGTTCGATACCGATGTCATAATGTACGGGTAGCTGAAATTGGTTAAGGAAAGTCATGGCAAGTTCATCAAATAAAGCATATGCCCCCCTCAGTAACTCTATATACCATTTTGCTGCAGGCCCCATGAGGGTGCATTGAAATAGCCTCAAACGAATTGAATCGTCGTGTAAGGAATTGGAAGAGCACCAAAGGTGAAAAGTGGTGACATGCTCACTAGGATCTTCTCCAGCCTTACCCTCGAACTTGGAAATATCTGAAGGAAGCTTGTTATGGATAGTCGGCCAGGTTGGGTCATGAGTTACCAGATCGTTCATCAGTCTCGACAAGTCAGGTAAATTTAATGTCACAAGGAAAGGGAGCCTAGGTTGATCCAGTTTATGCCACACTCCATGATAGTTTTGGTTCATGTAAGGTTGATTGCTATAAATACTATGGCCTTGGACATAATAACCTCATCCCATTTGACCCATATAGGCCTGCATGGAAGCATTGTGATGTGGGGTACCTTCATTATGCGGTGCTACAAAGCCATAATTGGAAGAGTAAGCGATTTGTTGATACCTGTACCCATAGGGTTAATAGTTCTATCCATACTGCAGTCCATAAGATTTTCCATGAGAAGCTCCATAAGGTGTTCCATGGGATGTCCCATGAGAAGGTCCATAGTTAGGGATATGGGGAGCTCCATGAGATGTAACATGAGACAATCCAGAAATAGGGATATGACCTCTTGACACAATAGGAGGTACTTGACTCTGTGATACTATCGTGCGAGCAGTCGCAGCATGAACATGACTAGTAGCAATATTCCGGCCCGAAGGATCACGTGAATTAGGGGGAGGAAGGGTTGTAAAAAATGCATTCGAAGGAGTAGGGTTCGAGGATGAAGGGACATGTGAAGGAATGTAAGTGGTGTTCCCAATGTTCACTCGTCTCGGTTCTGGTATCCACATAGGATTACTAACACTAGGTCTAGGACAGACATGTGAGGATGCTTCCACCGTAGGGATGGAAGGTGTAATGTGACTAATGCTCCCAAATCTCTCCACATGGAAGGGAATAGGAGTGCCCCCAAGTGTAGTGCTAGGATCAATTTTCAACTCAACATGATGTGCTAGATCAAGTGCTATGATATCAGGCATGCCATAATGAACATGACTAGTGCTTGTGGGTTCATAATGAGTCTCGTCGCCTGGAAATCAATACGAGCAACCTGTGAATGAGGGATCGAAACCAGATTGTGAAGTTTTTTCATGTGAAGGATCATATGTGATAGTAGGATCTTCCTCCCCAACCTCATGAGGTGGAGAGGACATCTCTAAAATCTCATCCTCATGATCTCCCATGGTGTGCGAATGAAAGTGAGAAGTAGTCCACCCGGACTGTCTAGTTTCCTCTCCCAAAGGAGGAGGAGATGTGGAAGGCGGAAGTCCCACTAAACGAAGAGAATGGTGGGGTGCCGCACCTAAATCCACAATGACTCAAAAAATAAAAGACTCAATCTAATTACGCAAACCCTAGGCAAACTAGAAAATCCTGAAACTCTCGAAAGAGCCCCCAGATACGAATCCAATCCTGGAAATATCTCCGGTGCTACTCAGTTACGACCAAGGGTCATCCCAATAATAATCACTAAAACTGCCTCGTGCTTAACTCCCTTGTAAGAGGAGGATCCTAAGAACACTAATTATATAAAGGAATTTCACACTCTCACCTGGAAAGACACATAAATGTTTCGTTTAGTGGTCTTTGGAGAATTTAATCACAATGAACTATTCCAAGACCCTAAAACCTAGTCTTTTTGGTGCACCCTAAAAACAAAAGAGTGTAATTAATTTTATTATGCATTGATTTTAATTGGCTTATTACTCAAAGGGAAAATGGTCATGCAACTAATGATTTTATGATGCAACAAGAAGAAAAATTCACACCTAACAATCAATGTAAATGCACTGTGTCAAATGAAGAACAGGGTATGCTACTACGTGAAGTGCAAAATTTTTCCTTCAAATGAATATGCAATCATTCCTATATGAAAATTTGACTAATATTATCCAAGCAAACCTAATGCAAGTAGCATGCTAATGCAAAATGCAAACAATGCATAATGATGCACAAAGCAAATGTTTTTGTATTTTTGAATTAAATGAGATAAAAAAAGGAAAAGTATAACTCTACAACACTCAGACTTTGCAAGCACTAATAGATAGCCATCAAGCAAAGCACCAAGGTAAAAGAGACCTAATGCACTAATCCCAAAACAAAAAATATAAAATTAAATGACAAGAACATTTTCAAAAATTTAAACTAACAAGGTGTCTCTAGTCAGAAACGGGGATGTATACAGACTCCAGAAGCATTCAAAAAGACTTAGTAATAATCCAAACTCACCCAACAACACTTAATCTTCCCAAAAAGGCCAAAAATTAGGTTATACGCGACTGTTCTCAGTAAATCCATGTACATACGTGACTATTCAGGGAAAACCCGCGTGTACATGCGACTGTGAAATAAAAACCCACGTACAGGAAGAAAAAGAGATAAAAATAAGGAAAACATACAAGCTGAGACACAATTTACTCCTGTAAGACACTACCGAACCAACATGCCCCCAGACCCAACTCAGAAACAGAGAAATCAGAGCAATTCAAACACATTGAATGCCGAAAAAACCCCCAAAGGAAATGACTAGGAACCTCCCCAGCATGGTCGCTAATTCTGTTACGGAGAAAACTTCCTATGGCTTAGGGTGTACCACAACAGACAGAGAAACCACAGAAATCAATCCCTTCCCAATATGCAAGAGAAATAAAACATCTAACACTAAAGGATCTCAAAACATACCTTATTCCAAATGGTTGATGTAGATCCCCGTTGAGCTTTTTCCAATCCCGCTTATGTTAGCAATTTTCTCTCTCAACAACATCAAACAAGACAAGCATGCTATATAATGGTGTTAGACCTACTCTAGCATATATAATCAATAATGTATAAGTAATTAAAAACATCCATGGATTCAATATTCATTTAAATGCACATCATTAGATAGGAAAATATATTTCTATTAATATAAATCAGAGATTACATGAGTGACAACCTCTGTCGGCATGTCTACGAACTGGAGAAACTGAGTCCTCCACCTGGGCCTCCACCACCTCAATCCTCCATCTCTTGATATCAAGCTCACAAACAAAGGCAAGCTTGGGAAGAACACAAAGTGCTCCAAGGGACAAAGGAATGCAGACTCAAGTATAAGCAAGCTACGACAACAATGGACTATAGTTTTCTTGCTCTTTAATTCCTCTGCCTCTCAATGTATCTAAAGGGTTCCTTATATAGTGCTTCAATGGGGTAATGGAAGGTTAAATACGAGCGATCTCGATGCATATGGAAGGCCAATAGAAAAGTGACTTGGATCCACATCAATGAAAACTCCAAAAATATTTGTCCTTTTACACACATCCTGATGTACGTGGGTTTTATCGGTAATATCCACGTATATACATGAGAAAGTGTTTAAAAGTCACGTACAACAAATAATGAGTGTTTTTAGGGATGATTTTGGACACATCAAAGGTACAAAAATAGTCCATGGGGTCTAAAGAGTCTGCATAGGGACAGGGAAGGGGCCATATATATGTGATCTACCATGTGGGTTAAAATCAACTATAACACCCTATATACACAAGGTACGTGGGAGCTCCACTCTGTAGTAGTGTTGTCTAATGAAAAATTGTCCGAAAGGGGCCTTCCAATATACCACCGAGTACATGAAGTACCTTTATATACCTCAAGGGTACATGAAAAAAATTTCTATATACCAGTAGTAAATGGAAGAACCACACAATCCCTGGGATGCATTGCAGGAAAAAAACGATAGCTCCTAGGTTTAAAGATGTCGGAACACGTTTCTAACCTATCACACCTTTCTACAAAATTTAACCTAAGGCTACCACTTTATTTTATCTTTTGTGATTAAATGAATTCATGAGGTGAGTACATAAAAGTAAAACCATGCAAAATGCTTATGCAACAATTTTTCTTTCACTTTTCTAAAAATTCCCTACTTAAGGAAGAGATAGAGGTTTGGTTCCTATTTACTCAAATTGATAGAATCCCAAAAAAATAAATATGGAACTATATATTCAAACCTATTGCAAGAACATCGTGATTTCAAAAAAAAAATTCAGAAGTAAAATGACAAGATCTCTTTTCGAAAGAAAGACTATGATGACTACTTAAAATACCACATTTTTCAAATTTTTTCAAAATGAAAGTAAGATGCACACCACACACTTTTATTTTTGTTCGAGAGTAAGAATACTTGAGAATATACCAGAAAGTAAATACTTGAGAGTCTGTAATACCAATCAAGTCTCTACCAACTCATATCTAAGCTTAACCTAGGCCTTTCTCTCAATTTTTCAAAATAAAAAATGAAACCAATTTCAGATCAAACGATGAAGAAACTAAAAGCAAATATATTTTCTTTCAAGTTGATTAAACAACACTCAAAGATATGAATCTACACATTCTTTTCAAATTTATTCTTCAACCAGAAACCAAAACTACAAGAAGTTAATAAGATGATTCAACTAGTTCTTGGAGATATAACCTAACCAGTCCTAAATCGAATTCCATATTTCAATTCACATATAAAACGATAAACAACAAGCCATAAAAACTTCAAGAAACCAAAATATAAAAGCCAATTTTTGAAATCACACTGGGATTAAAAACCCTACCTGGAACTATTGTTTGAAGCTAGATAATAGAGATTTATTGTCCCAACAATTCCTTTTTCCAAGAGGAATAGAGTGGTGACACCTCTATTCATCCCCTAGATTTAGGCGGTGGCACCGCTGGTTTCCTTTGCAGAATGTGTGGTGGACTCTCTTTCTAAAATGCCAAGGTGCGGTGGTGCTTGCAAACTCCAAAACAAGACACAAGGAGAAAAATAAAATGCCAATTCTCGGTTTGTTCAGATCAAATAACAATCATAAGCAAATAACTAAAGCATATATGGCATATCAGGACAGATCTAAAGCATATCTAACCAATATCAAATCAAATCTAACTAAAAAAGTAGTAGATCTGATTAATGAAGAAATTGAAGTTTGAAGCAAGGAAAGAACCAGGAATAACCATAAATTCTAACACTCATCCCCAGTATGGTCGACAGATTTGTTGTTGCAAATACTCTCCTTCTTCGGACAGAAATTGTTTCCCTAGCCTGCAAATCCTCGAAGCTAGAACAAAGGAGTCGCAACAATGAGAAGCACTTCCCCTAAGATTGATAGGTGCTTGGAATGGATTATTTTACCTGTCATACAATGTAATGTTCCAGTCCTTTATAGTGTTGTATCTCCACAGATTCACCTACATGAAAAAAACAACAAAGCACATACAAGAACAAAGTACCGAGTACAATCTATAATCATATGCTGGTGAGTAAGGAATTCAACAATGAAACAAGTGATTCATACACAATATTATTCATGGGAAAGGAACATTCATTGCATAAATGGAATAATAGAGAGAAATTAAAACCAAGAGCCTTAGTGTTGAGAAGTCTCTTCTCAAGAAAAACCTTTCCTCCAAAGCAAAAAATTTCCTACCAAATGCTCACTCTCCTTGGCTAGATTTGGCCATAGTTTTGATGTTGTAGCATAATATTTCTCCCTTTACCCATGGAGGGTGATACAATTCTTATAGCACTGGGAGGATAAGGAATACTGATATTTTCATGGGTGAGGTGGAGGGGAGATCCTACAAGGATGGATCTCGAGCCCAAGGGGTCTAGGAGTCTAGCAATGAGGTTTCCATGAAACCAAGCTTCGATAAAATCCATGAAAGTTCTCTTTTTAACATTTAAAACTTGAGTACTGCTCTTTGTCAACTAAGACATATTGTTACCTATAGTGCAACGCTCATTGTAAGAAGGAATATGGAGGTGGCACCACTTTTTTTTCATAGTAAACATGCATTATGCATAAGGGTAACACACATTTTCCACAAGGAAAGTGCGATAGTGGAAAAAGGCATGAAATTATTGATCCTAGCCCAAATTCAACTTCATAAATTGGAGATTTGAGGCAAGTTTTGATGTTTGGTTCTCATAATATGATGATGAAGATAAATGTGAATAACAATCTTAGATATTATTCATTCATATATATGTGGGCCATGTCGACACAAACTATTCATCCTGCACTATGCTTCCCCAAACTTGCGTAGTGGCATCTGTGACTTTATTGGCATCCTTCTCTAACTCATCAAGCTGTGTGGCTAGCTTTTCTATCTCTTCCTTCCTTGCGGCTATATTTTCTGGTGGTGTGGAGGGGTGTATCAAAGCATCCAAAATATTGGTGTCTCTCTGTAGTTTCTCAATAAAAACTCCAAGTTTCTTCACTCTGGCTACCACATCCAGCTCTGTGGTGCTCGCTAAGACATGCTGACAGGCCTCCGCTCTTGCCGCTTCCAACTCCTCGTGTGATTTTTTCAAGACCTCTATCTCTTGTGCTTTGCCTTCGGTCAACTTCTCCTTCGCTCAGTACAATTCTTCTACCTCTTTTTGCATTGCTTCTGCTTTCTCCTTCGACCACAAGTACTGGTCATTGATATTCTTCTTCCTGTCAACCAAGTCTTGGTTGGTGACCTATTGCGTGTGCACTAAATTCTGGGTAGAAAATATGTTGATATCCAATGCAACATTATGTAGCTACCGCAGGGAGGTATTCAATTCCTCTTGACCGACATCAATTGTAGACCGGGGAATTTGAACATTCTTGGCCCGCGGCTCGGTGCTGATTGATGCATATTCCTGTGTAGCTGTGCTCTCTAGTTCTTGTTTCAAAATGATATTGTAAGAATAATCCAATTTATCTATTACCTTGAAAAACCCTTCATGTTCTGATTTATTAATTTCTTTTGCGGCTACATTAGACGCATCAATAATAGCCTTGACAAGTCATGCATTTGTGCTTCCATTGCTGATATGGTGTTGTTGCTTGCGGCCTGATCCATGCACCTCTTTGGTCTTATTTCTTGGAGTATGTGTTGAAATTCTAGGTTAGTAGGTGTCTCTGTTGATGAGTCCTCATTTGATTGTTGCTCTTCTTTGTGCACTGGATCCTCATGTACATCTACTGATTTTTTTGTTGAAACTTCTCCTGTAATGATCCATTCTCACCACTTCATGGGACAAATATTAATCACTGCCTCCAATTATGCCTCAGAAACCTTGTACCTCATTGGTATCCATTTCTTGGTGGGGTTTCTCCACATGTGAACGTAAATAGTGTGGGGTCCAATTACAAAATGCCAAATCTATCGATACATTGTCGTGACTTCCTTCTGTTGGAGAAACCCACCAACAAAGATTCATCGAAAAGGGTTCCCACTCTATCGATGCCCTACAGTGCAATCTCCCTAAGTACCGACCTAGACAGGTTTTACCCTGCCTAGCAACATCTGCGGAGCAAATGAGGTCTCACCCGAGGCATTCAAGGGAGAGCTGTGAGAACCGAGTTTTCGACAGTGGGAGAGGAGGATATGGGGACCCGATGGAAGGAGACCATAACTTATGCGATCATCATATAGTATCAAAATATTGCACCATTATTCGTGAAACATCATAGCGGATCAAACAGTTACAGAAACATAGATTGCATCAACTTAAAAACAATAGATCACATTGATATAGCAGGAAAAGACTGAACTGAATCTATATTATGCCATTGTAACAAAACAGAGTCGCAACATCATAACAAATCTATAATAACAGTTAAGAATTAATCCATACTCATTGCATCATATATTAATCTTGCTCAAATGTACCGCATTACACAATTCTTCTCCAAAACCAGAGACTGCATACACCAAGAAGAAGCCCGGATAAAATCACAGTTAAGACATAAAATTCTCAATAAAATAGATTGCACTAGATCTTATCCCATACAATCACACATACCATCACATACAATTGCTCACACTTACATCACATATGACTCACATGCGATTCCCCTTAATTGCCCCAAAAAAAATCTATAAATAGGATTATGTCTTTACATCAAGGGTCCACTACTAGCTGACTTATAACTGCTACTGACCTATCACTAGTGGAAAATTAGAGATTAGTGACCAAAAAAATGACCAAAATCCGCATATCAATGACCACTTTTGGTTTGGCAATCGCTGGTGGCTAATTTGCGGTCTTTTATTACATGACCAAAATTGGTCATTTATAGCTTGTCGGTTGGTCATTAATTTGGTCATATATTTGGTCATTAATTTGTTCATATATTTGAATCAATGACCAAATATATGACCACATTTGTGACCAAATCAATGACCACATGACAAGCTAGAATATGACCAAATTTGGTCGCGTAATAAAATACCATAAATTAGCCACCAAAACTGATTTTTGGTCATTGATATGCAAATTTTGGTAATTTTTCTGTTCATTTGTATCTCATTGTTTGGTCACGTATCTCTCAATTATTGGTCATTTTATTTGCGAATTTTGGTCTTTAATCTCATTTATTGGTCACTAATTTAGT
>LPNX011058425.1:404003-414537 GCA_001517045.1 Pseudotsuga menziesii | reverse complement strand
GGTATTTACTAACCCTCGGTCGAGGTTTTAATACCTCGACCGAGGGTTAATAAATACCTCGACCGAGGGCTGAAAAAAACCTCGGTCGAGGGCTTTATTAACCCTTGGTCGAGGTATTAAAACCTCGGTCGAGGGCTTAATAAAACCTCGGTCGAGGTATGTTTTTTTGGTTTTGCCCAAATCCGCTTGCCAAAAAGTGTTACCCAGGACCATGGATTCACCCAAAAATACATATTTGTCCTGGACTAACACATCAAAATTCTAACTTTCTCTTGTTTTTCCCGGACCCTGATGCTCTTCGGCTCCGTCTACGACCACTGTGCATCTCTGGCGACTGCAAATCAATGACAATATTTCTTGATTAGGTAACTAAGCTAGTATTGTCCATCAATAACAAAGTTTGAAAATTTAAAATATGACTCAATTGTAAATTAAACAAAGACTCACTGCATCTGTCGGGGGTATAGGTGCCTGTGGTGTCGAGGGTGTAGGTGCCTCTGGTGTACTCGACCTTGCAGCGAGCCTCCTTGCCATGCTTCTCTGCGAATAAAACAAAATATGTCAATTATCTCAAGAATTATCAACAAGTACATGAATGAGAAAGTATTAATCAATTATGTAAAAAATGAATATTTCACCGAAAAAACCATTTCTATGAGATGAGGCTGGTTCTCTTCAGTAGTAAGAGGAGTCGTAGGTTGAACATCAACCTCAGTTCCATGCACTAATGGACCAGGGCATGGCTACATTCACCAAATGATTAAATAGTTAGACATCGTGCATGTCCAGAAAGAATACAAATGAAATGTACAATTACAAATATTCAAGTAGATGTACCTCACTGTGACTTATCCCTATTGTAGATGCGGCATTGACAGCGGAATCAACAATCCCACTAAGGTCTGGCATGAATGACTCTACATGCTGATGCTGTAAACATGCGAAAATAACATTAAGAAAAACCACTTGTGAAGTGAATACATAGCTAACCAACAACTGCCATTGGAAGTGTGTACATTACCGTGGGATGAGTAGGTTGATCCTCATGCACAGCCGCTCTGTTCAAGGAAGAGGGACCTCGTCTAGTGTAAACAACCCCCTTATCTATGCTGGGACTACTGGGAGATCTATACTAAAGAGGTGGTGCAGGGATCTGTGATGACGTCTGCATTCATAAAGTGTTACCATAGTTAGACATGGATTTAAATGGATGGAATAATATGTACTGAAAAAATAACATGTTGTAATATACTTACCCCTTCCTGGGACATATCTCCACCATGGGAGTGACTGCTTCCATCAATTTGGTGCTCCTCTTCAGATGCGTCTAGCATCTGCAAGTTTAAAAATTATATTTACATTAGCGATCTCTATAAAGGAGTGTACAGTAAGAAATTTAAATAATTCGAACAAGATTCAATCATAACCCATGTACTTACATTCTTTAAGTAGACGTAAATACCACCTTGGACTATGTCGTTGATATCTTCATCTTCAGCATCATGTTCCAAGTGGGCTTCCTGCAACTTCAAAAATTGTAAATATGAGACATTTTAATAAATTAATCAAGACTAACACATGCATTAATCAAATTATACATGTAATAACAAAATGACAAGTGTTTAAATATTACCTCAACTGTGTTTCTTTGGGTCTCGGGTACAACCACACCGGGTGCAGTACCACCCCTGTGAGAGGCATCAAAATTCTGTAAGAGTAAATATTGCATATATATTATGAATCTTTTAATATGATAGATATAGTATGGAACAATTAAAAATTGAGTTCAATAACAGAGTTTTAAAACAAAGTCCTTACCCGACCACCAGTCATCATACTGGAACCATGTCTTGGTCTAGGACCATAACAGGGTCCCCCACACGATGTGCAGACTTGCGGCTCGCTCTGAGGCACATCGGATGTTGGTATATCCCCACCAACAGATGTCCCTCCACCACCAGAAGCTGGTGGTTGTACACCAGTAGAGGAAGAGGGCACTCTCTGGTCAATAGTGGCCGTGTGTCGAGAGACCATCTCAGCTAGAGTAAAAAATGCATCCTGTGTCTGGGAAACCATGTCATGTGTAGGAGGGATGTCTGCCCTCGGTAGCTGGGCACAGGGTGCAGGTATCTGTTGATTGGCATCTCTATGTCTGGCATGGGGTCGATGTTGGGGCATTCCCCTACCAACTCCCTGGAAGCCCAACATGTCAAAATAGTTGACATGTTTCCCCATCACAAACTCTGCATACAATTTTGGGAGGAAGTACATCGGTACTTTCCTATTGTTGTGAGGGGGGATGTCAAAAACCATGTACCACCTATCCATCCAGTCGTCTCTGATGGGTGGAAAAGTGCACCACTCAATAGAAATATGTTCCCTACCGATCTCCGCGATGTTATCCATCCCAGGCACTCTAAACAATGAATAGATGGCTTGTTTTGTTATTTTCAGCTTTTTTACCTCATTGTAACTCAAGCCATCAACATAATGTTGCCTTTTCCTCTCCCTGTAAGATGCGATGCTATACAACGCATCATTCGATCTTGCGATCGTATCAACAATGGATAATAATGAATCTGACAGGGAGCGGCAGAGCTCATCTCCACCCCTCCAAGCTGAACCTATCTCTCTCAAATGGTCAATGAACCTCAGTATCTCTGCGTTGTTACAATCCATAGTAGCCACTGCAATCATAAATACAAATAAAATATCATTAGAAATATAAACACATGATATAATGACATATATAAGAACTGAAAACTGTATAACTATTGACATATAAACTAAATCTATCATGTAAATTTAAATATTGATCTTGAATTTTACAGTAAAGAATACGCGGCATAAGCTATTTAGAGTGTTAGTCTATTCATATAAGCTATTTGTTGTTAATTATAGGGGCTATTGTTGAATGAAGTTGGTAATCAATTTCTAAGCCATTTATTAATAATGAATATTATTATCATTTTGATGAGGGTGATATTTAACAAATATGTAGGAGCTATGATGAGGGTGAATTTCTAACCCATCCTTATTTATTAGTGATCATTAGTCTCTCATGAGGTAAGAACAAGATGAGTTAACCTGGTTTCAATCATTATACTATGCCTACACCGAATAAAAACTTAAAGGGCATGTGGAAGCATGACACCCTTGGTATGAAATATGATTACTAAACATCCATAAAAAAAAAGGCATATGTATTTCATTCATTATGAAGAAAATTTGAAGAAAATGAATATGTATTGTTGATTGCCATATAAGTGATGTATGATTTAAATGTTTAGGTAGTATAAATAATAAATAGGAGTACAATCGAAAGTTGTGCCTAGAATATGAACTAAATATTTTTTATTTAGAAATGACTCGCACAAGTGCACACATATCATAAGGAAAAGAAATTTGAACCCAAAAAACATATGAAAATAGGAAAGTGTGTAGAAGTGGGTCAATGAAATAGAATGAAGTTGATGAATAATATTTATTTGGAATTTAAAAAAAAATCACTTGTGCATGTAGTGTCACATGGGTGGGTGAATAGTATAAAAATATGTAATAAATTAGTATTTCTATATTCATTTGAGAAATGCCTTTAGCTAAAGAGATTATAAAAGAAAGGCTTGATCTGGACAGATCATATATTTGCACCTTAAACTTGGATGATTGTTGTAGTGCCAATATTTTTTGGTTAATTGTTGATGAATTTGGTCTAAATTTTGAGTTATTATTGAGAGGTGAGGTTCCTATCAGTCTTCATGAATATCCATTCATATGAGTGAAGATTTTACCACATTGATATTTCAATTTATGGAAGCCTAGAAACTACTAGTTACACTCTTCCCATGAATCATTTCATCTACAGTAGCAAAATCTTGAACTTCTTCTCCACATGAAGACCCATGACTATATACTGTCAGGAGAATGATGATGGAATACAAAAGTGGAAAGCATGAGGGTAGTAGAAATCATGGAAAGATGTATACATGTCTTTCCCTTGATGATGACATTGCCAAAACACACTTATTATTCTTGTGGGATGAGTATGGAGGTTGTTATACTGACATTGCTCTAATTTTGAAAGCAATTGAGTTAGAATATAGGAGGTTGGATCTTGGTTGTGTCAAGCTCTTATGAAGAGGGACAAGGATATGTAGCAAAATATGGAGTCATGAATCCCTAACGTAGGGACCTCTCAAACCCATGACAACGAATATGTTAAAATGTTTAATTTATATTGGCAAATGAATTCATTGATCAAGAACTCGCTGTTAGATAGTAGAGAACCGGAGATTAAGATGGAATTTTACAATAAATTGATGTAGAAAATGAAAAAAACATGACAAAAATTGAAGAAATTACCTCACAAAGGGAAGGTTAAAATCCAAAGGTGGAGATGGTGGGTTCAAGCACACCCAAAATCACGTATGCACAGTCGAGGTTTCGTCCAATAGCCACGCCGAAAATGAGAAAGGGACGACCTCGGCCTGTTTAAAAATAAAAAACAGGCTTTAAGAATCGCGTGCGCATTTTAGCAAGGGAAATCGGGCATGCGATTTCCTTTGCTAAAATGTGCACGCGATTTTGCTTCCTATCCTAGTTGGCATGACCATTGCCAGCCTTGGGACTAGGCTTGGCAGGTTCGGTGTTGCTTGGGTTGATTTCTTTTTTTTGAATCAAGAGTGAATGACTTCACTCCACCATTGCATCTAAAGGGTCCATCAACTTCTTGCACACACCCATATGCTAACCATCGAAAGCATGAAGATAAGCATCAGGTGAAAAACCCTTATGGCGGTTTAGGCGAAAGCTAGGGAATTTTATTAACCACCGAAAGAACAGGTTTTCGACAATTAAAAAAGTCTTCCGACGAGGCTGTTACATGCCGAAAATAGAAGTTCACCATGACGACGGGATAAAGGTTTCGGCGGCTTAAGCAAGAAATACAATACTTCGTTAGCCAACACAAGCTGGCTTTTTGGTGGGTAACTGACAAAATCCTAAAGGATCTTAACCACCGAAAGGGGAAAATAGGGAAATGGTTAGGAACTATCACATATGACCTCATCAGCAAGATAAATGATCATTTGTAAACATGATTAACCACAGAAAGGGAAAAATAGGGAAATGGTTAGGAACTGTCACATATGACCTCGTCAGCAAGATAATTGATCATTTGTAAATGTGATTAGCCATCGAAAAGAGTTGGAGTCGCATGAATGCATGGGGAAATGAGTGAAAAGGGTCGTTATGCAATTGGCAGAGGACTGATCTGACTACAAACCCTTAGTATCCCTCCACCTGTCCAAAAGATCATCAAATAGCCACCGAATGCTCTTGCTAAAGTAGGTTACAGTTATGTGGGAAAAGACATCTAAAGGATCGAGTTGCTATCATCATTTTTGTGACCTCAGCCTCCATAATGATAGAAAACCATCATAATCAGTGCCAGGAGACTTCATCGTATTTCATTTTCAAAATTAGATTTTTCTCCACCAGAAAACTAGCTTTGAAAGAGCATCTTGCTAAAGCACACTGTATACAAGTCTGAAAACTATTTTGCAGGTACCCTAGAGATAAACCCATCAATATGAAGAAGACTAGACCAGCTCTCAGGCAAGAGCTAGGTGATATCAGTTATCTAGATGCACATCCAGAGGTCTGCAGACTTTTTCAAGAGGTGGGCTGTTACAAATTCTGTGAAAAAATACAAGGCTTCCATCAGCAGGTGGCTGAAGCTTTTCCCCTCTCCTTTGATGGTTCAAAAGCAATCATAGGAAAAGAGGAGTTTCTCATAGATGAAGCACTAATCGATGAGGTGATAGAAATCCCTTCCATAGGAGAGAAATGGTTCAAGACCACCATACCAAAGGAGGTGGAATTCAGGTCTTACCTTAAGCCTGAGCATAGAGAAATAATATGGAAGAAGAGTGTGCCATCATCATGGCTGGAAGAGAACTGACAACAGCTGTTGAAGGCCATTGTGGTCTACTTAACCTTTGAAGGGAGATATAATAGAGCAATGATCTACCATTTCAAGCTCATGAATCACTTCATAGGTAAAAGCCCTCTCAATCTGCCCTTTTATTTACATAGAAGTCTAGGGAAGATGGGACATCAAGTAAAAGGTGGACAATTTACATAGAAGGTAGACAATTTACACTTCATTGTCAAATTTGTAATTTTCCATGACACAATTAAAAATGAATAACATAAATGACTAATTCAATATATTCTTCTAGCTAGTCATTTATTATGTCGTAACTAAATTAGTCATTTATGCTAGTTATTTTTAACTCTGTCACTTATTATCTAGTCATATTTGTTAATTGGTGACTAAATTAGTCATTAATTTTAGTCGTTTATAGTTGGGTGAATCAAAATTGCTCATATTTAGTAGTAAATCACTTGAAAAATGTGTGGTAACTAGAATATTTAGTCACATAGTAGCTAATTCCTCATTTTGTACTAGTGAATCCCGTGTAGGGAGCCATGCCACTAATGCAGGTTACATTGGATTGAGATAGTAGATCTAAGGCAACTATAATGAATATAATAACCAATGCAGCCAGTCCTTCATAACAGAACTTGAATAATTCTCTTTGAACAATGATAAAACCCAAACACAAAACATCAAACAGAGTATGTGTATTACTCTACTAGGGAGTCATTGTAGTCACAGCTCGATTTAATAGAGCAGGGTGTCATACCATTAGTGTACGACATAACCAATGCAAAAACTTCACATGAGCATGGGTATTATACCACTTAATAAGCTGCACATTCATCTAGCCTAAGAACTGGTATTATCATCTTATACACATTTCATGCTTCTGGTCTTAATTCAGGCAGGAACAAACTCACAAGTACATTTTCCCTGCCCCAGATATTAATGCAACCACAATAACCTAGAAAATACACTTATGAGACTCCATGTCGTAACATAGGAAACGATGAAATCAACAGCCACATTCAAATGATATTTCCTTGCAATGATACTTCAAGATCTAATAAAATCAATGGCTAAACACAACAACATTTTCCCCAAAACCTAAACCCTTCCAGCAACCAGTCCATGTTCCATATAAGTTAAAACAAAGGAAACAAATACATGTTCTAGTTCTTAAAACAAAGTCAACAAGGCATGTACAAGATATTAAAACACATGCAACACAACAATAACTATCAGTAAACTACATTTATGGATATACAACTGGTATATCAAGAACTCATTAGAATGCAAGGCTTAAGCATATTAACCCAATAGAGCATATCGACTCCCCTACTAAGGGTCTCTTACACTAGGCATTAACCAAGGTCCACACAACATTTAAGTAATTCTTTTCAGAAACATTACTATACCCTTAGTGCAATCATATTGCTAAATACATTTCACAGTCAATCCAAACAGAGTACGAGTATACATCGGGTCGTAAGAAACATTTTCATCAATATCCTAAAACTGGTATTTATCATTTCATTAACTTTGAAAAACCTATTCCACATGTATAGACATACCCTAAGCTCAATAGATTTGCAAAAACAAAACCTGGTAATGGAACCTGTTTATGACGAGAGCCGCAATGAAATGGGAATAACCATGTCCCACCCAACCATAGATTAGGCACATATTTTCTCTTCCCTTAATCACCCATGAGATAAACTATTCATGTCGAGAGTGAAGGCGGTTAACCTCCGATCCAATTTCTTAGTGTGAAGCCCCTTCCTAGGATAGAGTCCCCTCCGCAAGGGTTCCCTCCCTCTCTTTATAGTTTTGATTCTAGGTATTTTGCAGCTCTGGTCCATTCCCCATGGAATCCCCTTCAACCATTGTATTTCTCTTTTTCCAGGGTGTACCCTACACCATCATGATGTTCCAGGACCTGATGTACTTTTTGAGGTTAACTCTTCCATTTTCCCCCACTCTCGCACATATAGTTTCCTCATTTAACATGGTTGCCCCCATCATTCATTGTTTCAGTAAAAGTGATGTTCCAATTACATATTTCCTTCAAGGACTTGTTGGTGGTTTCAAGAACCAACTAATCTTAAAACAATAAAATAATAAAATAAAATATTACATAAAATGTTTGTCTGTTGGGGGATATTATAGGAAGGATGGCTTCTAGTAATCATAGAAGGAGACTCGAACAGTCTAATCCAGATGGCCAAGAAACTAGCCAATAGACGGTACACAGAGAATATCTCATCCAGCTGGAGGCTTTCTAGAAGATTGGATACCCTTCAAGAGCTCGTTACAAACCCGTTGGTTGTATCCTTTAGCCATGTGAGGCGAGATGTGAACAAGGTGGCAGATATTCTTTCTGATGTAGGTGCAGAGGGGGATAGCACCCATAGGGTGGGTTTGTTGGAAGAATTCAGGGATGAGCGATGCCCCCCCCCCCCCGCCCCACTGCAGAAAGATTTCCACCCATGATTATGAAGAAAGTCGACAGGTAGATGGTCACAATCACATCGATTAGGAGGGTGACAAGGGGCTGACGGAGGTCCCCACGGTTTTGAAAACATTCCATGCTCGAACATGAAGAAAACGTCGAGCCTTAACCGCCCCATTATCATTTTCAATACAATGAGGTACGAAAACATGCATGAGAGGAGAGAAAGGATGGATTCGCTTCAGTCGTTCGATCTTGTCATTAATCTGGGAATTATGCTAAATTTTGTGACTGGTATGATAGAGGGTGAAGGAAAGATGTGGGAGATGGAGGAAACATACAGAACCGTTTTGGTAATTATGGCCTCCCCGTCTTTATATCTGAGGGAGGATCTCTTTCCCTTCATCTGTTATTTGTGTGGAAATTTCACCATTTCTGATCCTATAGACGGTATCTTGAGTGGGAAGGTGAGTGGGAAGGTGTGAGGCGATGAATATGTTCCTGGAGTTCAGCATATCTCTGAGTGGATTCCCTAGCAATTACCTAGTATGGTCCCCAAGAGATCCAAGAGTATGGATTCGAGAATGCATGTGGATACGATTGATTGTCACGGGAAAGGAAAATTTGTTGGCAAGCGAAGGGGTTGCAGGGGCCATGCAATGTGGGCTCAGACCCATGCCCAGCAAGCAACATATTTCTTCAAAGAAAGCACTCCGTTGGAAATACGCAGTGATATTGAGACTATGGAAAAGAGGTCGTGGGAGGAAGTGCAGACGATGTCAATAGAAGATATTCAAAGGGAGGTAGAGGAACGGATAGTATACCCCAAAACCAAGGCTAGCACAGAGGCAAAATATGATAAGGTGATTATGCTTTATTAGGTCATGAAGAATTTAATTGCACGCGTGTCAACCAGTAGTTAGGCCAAGAAAGAGGGTGATGAGGAGCCAACAAGAGCATGGAAAGAACACAATGTTGACTATAGGCTAATGCACCAAATTATCGACTTAATGGATTCCTGTATGGGGCTCCAATTCTACCATCTAGGTATGCAGCAAGCGGAGTTCAGGGGTTCAAGCAAAAACGCGTACCAGAAAGGAGTTGCATAGGAGGGAGGCAAAGCTCTGAAATGTTGAGTCGATACATAGTAATTTCTCAATTTCTACTACATTTGAATTTTAACTACTAATACTAAAACACTAAATGAATTTTATAGAATCTTTATCCAACTGTAACACAACATTGATGTAGACATGATTTTTTTGTCAACCGATGTGATGAGTCTTTACTCACATTAACCTTCAGAAACTAGGTTTTATTATTAACTTCTTTATCTAATTAAATTTGTGTACTACTCATAGGTGTCACACTATAGACTTTATAGATAATCGAGTTATTAAGCCTTTATTTACCATGTATTTATCTTAATCAACCTACGTATTGCGGCCTTTTCCCTTTTTCTTTTCCCTGTGGTACCTTTCATACGAAGCAATCGGTCGTAATGATTATCTTTCATGCAAAGTAATCTGTCTTGAAAAGTAAAAATGGAAGCCAGGTCAATAATCCACTTTATTGCTGTAACCGTTTGATTGCCAAACTCAAAATCAAATATGGATTTTATTTTTAACCTGTTATCAGGAGTTGCTCAGCAATGAAAAAGTCCAAGAATCCTCAAAAGAAACATTTCTTGAAGTTGCCACTCGAAAGTAATTCTTGCTACGGGAGGTGAACTAGAATTCCGCTTTAACTTATATTTCTCCCTCATGTTATACTATAATACTTTTTAATTTAAAAAAATTACAATACTAATAATTATTATCATATCATTTGATATTATAATCAGTGTAATATTACGCCAATGAAACACATTATGTTAATGAGATATACCATTAAGAGGTCCATAAATTTCTGAGATGGCTATTATTTATTTTGT
This sequence comes from Pseudotsuga menziesii, assembly GCA_001517045.1. NCBI lineage: Eukaryota > Viridiplantae > Streptophyta > Pinopsida > Pinales > Pinaceae > Pseudotsuga > Pseudotsuga menziesii. Next base: position 404,208 of record LPNX011058425.1, on the reverse strand, counting down.
TAAAATTATTATTTATGTATATTTAAAAAAAATTATTATATATATATATACTTATAAAATTTTAAATAGTATTAAAATTTTTAAATATTATAAATAGTATTAAAATTTTTAAATATTATAAAGTTAAATATAAAATTTAAATAGATTAAAAATAATATTAAAATTAAATTTATTGAAATTAAATTAAATTTATTGCAATGAACTT
>LPNX011058425.1:335057-403067 GCA_001517045.1 Pseudotsuga menziesii | reverse complement strand
AAAATCAATCTAGACAATACAAATCTCTCTCATCCTCCTACAATCTTGGAAAACCATAGATCTAAATCCACCCCAAATTCTAAAAAAAAACTCCTATTGAAATAAATATAATAATATTTATATAGAAAATAAATTATAAAAAAATTAAATTAAATTCAAAATAAAACTACACACTTAAGGGATAACAAAAAGGAAAGAGCTTAAGTTTATGGGCTTGAGCCATCCTAAGCTAAGTTAAAAAAAACAATTTTTTTAAAGAATGTTTTAATGAGACATTTAATAATAAGAGAAAATTATACTCTTATTTAGAAAAAATAACAAAACTAAAAACACATTAGTGATAACATATCTATCGATTAAGAATCAGTTCATTAGAAACAATATATCTAACTATCAAGTTACAAATCCATAGCTTGTGATGTTATACTAAACACAATTTCAACCATATAACTTACAAATGTTTATGTTGAAGTAATCATATTTCAACCTACTGACTTGAATAATTATTGTTCCATAATTAGAAGAATTTATGTACAAGACTTTACAGGTTTTTGTTTTGGGTGTACTGGCCACTAAGAGTGCATTGCAACATTTATGGTTTTGAGAGTCGACAAATACTTTGCATTAGGATGCTAGGGATCCTTCCCTAGCGTCATCTCCTTTTGCCTCTTAAGCCATTGGTAAAGGTCTTATGGGGATATTTCTGGTGGAGTTTACCTGTGAAACAAGATTATAACCTTTGTGCGACGACCTATTATGGAGTTTATTACTTCATGAATGTAGATAATGCAAGAAGGAACTAAAAAAAAGAACTAAAAATGTAAATAGAAAATATGAGCAAATAGGAATCGTCACTCATAATTTTATTAAGCAAAAGAAGAAGCTCCAAATCAGCCTTAAGCAGCTCTGAAATGATCTATTTACAACATACTTTACAAGAATGTTTTTACTATTCCTTTTGCTACTAGACAGTGGAATTTAATTACTAGACAACTTGGTGGTTGGAAGTTGGTTGGACGAACTACTAGTGGTTGCTAGTCGGCTGTTGTTGGTTAGATCTGCATCCACTACAGTCAATATTACACTGCTCAACACTCCCCCTTAAGATTTAATTCTTGATGATGCCTAAAGATTTCCTTAGATGTTCAAATCTTTATTTTTCCAATTGCTTTGTGAATATATATGCAGATTGATCTACAAAATTTAAAAATTCAAGATATATTTCACCATTGTTAATAAGTTCTCTAATGAAATGATATCTAGCATCAATGTGCTTGCTCCTTTTGCGAAAAACATGATTTTTTTATAGTTCTATTGTTGAATTATTGTCACAGTAACTTTTTTTTCTCCTTCTTGATCTTGCATAGAATTTGACATAATTCTTCTCATCCACACTACTTGACATGTTGTTGATGTTGTCACTACCTATTCTGCTTCTGTAGTTGAAAGATTAACAATAGGTTGTTTTTGGGAAGCCTGTGACATTTCTCATGAACAAAGGTGCAAAATATACCCAAATGTACTTTTCTTGACATCAATGCTTCCTACAAAATCACTATATGTGTATCCAACTAGTATGAAATCATGTTATATTAAATATAAGATGCCATAACCTCTTGTTCCACTAACATACCCCAAAATCCTTTTCCATAGTTTCCAATGTGAGTCCTTTGGTATCTCCATTAATCTTGAAATCAAATGACTGCATACATAATGTTAGGCCTTGTTGCTATCAAATACATCAATCTGCCTACCAATCTCTTGAACAAATTTGGATCTAAATTTGTACCCATGTCTTTTCTCAATTTCAATCATGTTTCCACAGGTGTAGATGTTGACTCGCAATTGAATATCTTGAACCTTTTCAATACATAATTTGCATATTTTGTTTAACAAATGAAAATTCTATCATCTATTTGACTTAGTTCCATTTCCAAGAAATATTTCATTAAGCCCAAATCTGTCATCTCAAATTCCTTTTTCATTGTTAATTGAAGCAACTCAATTGAAAATTTTCTTATAAATACGATATCATAAACATATATGCATACAATTAATACCTTACCTTGATTATTCACCTCAATTGAAAATTTTCTTGTAAACATGATATCATAAACATATATGCATACAATTAAGGCCTTACCTTGATTATTCACCTTGATGTTAAGAGTTGCCTCACTGCGAAATTTGCTAAAACCTTGGCTCAAGAAGTATGAAACAATGTGGTTGTACCATTCTATTGGAGCTTGTTTGAGACCATACAAATATTTATTCAATCTATAAAATTTATTTTCATGACCCCACATATGATAACCTAGTGGTTGTTGCACATATACTTTTTCTTGTAATATCCCATTTAGAAAATATGATTTGACATCCATGTGATAAACTTTCCATTTATGATGCCCTGGTATTGATAGCATTGTCAAGTTTTATGTTTCCCTATTACTTCAATTTCTTCATCTATAGCCTTTTTCCAACTTTCATACTTAATTGCTTTTTCAAAACATATTGGATCAACAACAAAAAATAATGCAAAATCAGGAATCAAACCATCATCATTATTACCTTGAGTTACCTCATATATTTCCTTGAGACTTCTTGTCCTCACTAGAGTTCCATATGACCTTGATCTATTACTTGAGTGATATCTAAGTGTTTATTGACATATTGAAGCATATTGAGGTGTTGATGTTCTTCTAGGCAAACCAGATCCATTGTTCGGAGTTTGATCTTCATCAAAATCTAGCATTTCAAATTGTTGTTGTTGATGTAGATTTTCATTCCAAATCCATTCTTCATCTTCAAGAAACTTGACATCTTTACTAATTATAGTGCTTTTTGTGATAGGATTATACAACTTGTATGTTTTTTATTGCTCACTATACATCATGAAAATACATCTTTCTTCTTTATTATCTAACTTCTTCCTTTTTCATTAGGAGCATGTGCATATGTAATACATCCAAAGACTCCTAAATGAGAAACATTATTCTTTTTATTACTCCATGCTTCTTGTGGTACTTTATCCTTGAAACTCTTTATGGGGGAAGGATTCAAAATATATACTACAAAAGCTACAACTTCATCCCAATATTCATTTGGTAGATGTTTAGCTTTCATCATGCTTCTTGCCATTTCCATTATTGTTCTATTTTTTCTTTCTGCAGTAACATTTTGCTATGATGTATAACTAGTTGTAAATTTCCTTTTGATCCCATTTGTTTTGCAAAAACTCAATAAATCATTGGATGCAAATTTTGCGTCTCTATCTTTTCTTAGAATTTTAACGTAGTGTCCACTTTTCCTTTATACCATGACTTTAAATTGTTTAAAATTTTCAAGATCTTGTGATTTGTGTTTCAAGAAATATACCCAAGTTTTCCTAGAATAATCATCTATGAAAGTTATGAAATACAAACTATTCCCAATAGAAGGTGTCTGCGTATACCCACAAAAATATGAATGAACAATTTCAAGTGGAACTCCTTCTCTATATGACTTACTGATAGGAAATGATTCTTTATGCTGCTTACCAAGAATTTAACCTTCAGAAACTTTGTTTGGTTTTTCAATCAATGAAAAACCATTCACCATTTTTTTTATATGCGACAAATTTAGACCAGTTTAGATTAAATGACCAAATCTTAAGTGCCATAGCCATGATTGATTTGAGATGACTTCTTTGAAAGCAACAAACAAATAGTATTGCAACCTTAAAGAGAACATATTGTTTTGTGTCATTTGGGTGTTTGCAATTAGTGTTTTAAGTGAATCAAGGATATCACACATGCATCATTTTCAAAATAGACTAGATATCCCTATTATAGTAGTTTCCCAATGCAAATTAGATTGTGTTTGAGATTAGGGACATATTACACATTTGGAATGTGTTTATTTTCACCTCGCTTTGTTTCAAATTTTATGCTACCTTTACCCATGACAACTACTTTGTTATCATCTCCCAATTTTACTTTTGAATGCACAAATTCATCTATGTTTGCAAACATATACTTGTTTCCACTCATGTGGTTACTACAACCACTATCTAAAAGCCATACTTATTTTGAGTTTTATTTTGCACTATTACGACTAATAAACATTAAATCACTATTTTCAAAGTGATTTTCACTTGAGAAATTTTCATTCTTCCTATTCATATCAAACCGATTCTTCCTACATTAAGGTGCATAATGACCAAATTTTTGACAATAGTGGCGTTGGATATGTGATTTGTCATACCTTTGTCCTTGGCTGTAAAATTCAGGAGAATGTATGCCACCTCTACCTCTTTTTCTTGCAAAGAAATTGGAGTTTTCTCCTTTATGAGAGTTGTCCAATATGGAACGTTCATTGCAATTGTTGATTCTTCCTTTTCCAAATACTCTTGCACGTATATTAGTGATTCTTCCTCATCTGCTGCTGCTATTAGTTTGAACTTTTGATTTGAATGCATTTTCCATAGAGGAACCATTTGACCTATTGAGTCTTTGGCCATGGGTTTGTAAACAACCCATAAGACCATAAATAGAAACTTGAGACAAATATTTAGATTCTTCAATAACCACAAGAATTGGGTCAAGTCTAATAGGACGAATCCTCAAAATCGTCTCTACAACCTTTTGATCATCCAAAGTATCTCCATGATACTTTATCTTATTTACTATACTTAGTGCATGAGTGAAAACAATTTATTGTCTCATAATTTGACATTTGCAAATTTTCAAAAATATTGTTTTAATAGTTGTAGTCATACCAACTACTCTTTGCTAGTACCCTAATAAGAATTTTGTAGATAGTCCCATGCATTCTTGGACCTTGTAGTTGCTGCAACCTGTGGGAAAATTGATTCTTACTTGCTTGTTGTATTAAAAAAAATGCCTTGGCATCCTTCTTCTTATTCTCTTTGAGATGATCCATTTGTGCTTGTGATAAATCATTATATGCTTCTTGATCTGGTGGCTCTATAAAACTATTCTCAAACAAGTCCCATCATTCTTCTTAACAAAATAAAGTCTTCATCTTAATGCTCCAATATTCATAATTCTTCCCATTAAATTATGGAAGTTGGGGTTGAGTGAGACTACCGCTACTCCCACCAGCCATAATTCAATTAAATTACAACAAAATATATCACTTCCACAACACTTTCTCAATGAAACTTCACACAATCAATGCAAACTGATTAAACACTGCACTTTCACAATACTTTGTGATTTTTTAAATATTCCAACGAAATTTTAACAAAATTAAAATTAAACTAGTAACCCAAAAAATATGTCTTCCCCAAAACAATAAATGGGCAGCATCAATTACATGACACAAAATTAAATCTTTTACCATTGCATTCAACATAAAACAATATTTAAAAAAATCAATTATTCCCTTCCATGATTATGATCTTTCACAACTAGAGTTTGTACCTCCACAAACAAACCATACTATTCCACAACTAGTCTCTCCACAACCTTGCTCTGATACTATGTGAAGGTAGAGAATGCAAGAATAAAACTAAAAATAAGAACTAAAATTGCAACTAGAAAATATGAGAAAATATGAGTTGCTTCTCAGAATTTTCTTAAGCAAAAGAAGAAGCTACAACTATGCCTTATGCAGCTCTAAAATGATCTATTTATGGCATATTTTACAACCATGTTTTTACTATTCCTTTTGTTGTTGGACATTGAAGTTTATTTACTAGATGACTGTGTGGTTGGAAGTTGGTTGCATGACTAGCTGATGGCAGATGCTAGTCAGATGTGGTTGGTAGGATCCATATTCACTACAATCAATATTACACTGTTCAACATTGCAACAACAGTGGCGACCTGTTGTGGCGTTCTTCTTGCGAAGATTATGGCGATTGAGATGGGCTGTGGGTTCCTTCCTTTTGGCACGTGTTTCTCTCAAGTGACGATAGTGTGGTGGTTTATTCTCGGTTTGGAGCATGGGAGATGGCAGAGTGGGGCCATGCATGCTAGCTCTCGTGAACTCCCTCAATGACAACAACCAATGTTCTTGCGTCTGTAGAGATGGTGGGTGGTCAAGCACTCTTTATTAGTAGGTGATTATTCATCCTTATTTCATGGGTTCCTATTTTTTCCAAACATGTGACTATGTTTTGTTCACCAAGAGAATTCAAGGTCTCTCGCTACGTGGTGTGGCTACAATGACATGGAACCAAGCTTACTACCTTTTAGTTGTTGTGAATTCCTGGTTTCCCTTGTTTGGGAAGGATTTCAGACTATTTAATACAATTGTTATGATGCTCATGTATTAAATGTTAACCTTAAGATATGGATTTCTAAACAATATAGTTAGTAGATTTGAGTAGGACAGCTTTCCTATGGGAATGCCTACAATAACATGTTTGTATATTACCTTTTTTTTAATAGAAGGCAAATTTTCTTGTTAATAAAAAAATATTTAATATTTAGTAACATGTATTGATACACCAAAATTAATTTCCTTTCTTAATATTCATATAATAAATTATAACTGGATTGTACACAACTAACTATGTGATACATGGTCTTGAAAAGGTACTATATAAATACAAAATATATAGATACACAAACTTAATTAAAAAGAAAGAAAAAAGATATTATATAAATATAAAGCAATATATGCTTTTATACCTTTTTAAGATACATTTTGAGAAATTTTGGAGGCAAATTCTAAGTTGTCAAAGTAAAGAGAACAATATATTTTCTTTAAAGGATTGGAATTGCAAAGCAATGGCACTATAAATACAAAGAAAACACATCATAAAAAAGAACCACAGAGTCAACAACTAATATAGATAAGAAACGACAAATGTCAACAACTAATATAGACAGGAAAATTAAACTATAAACATGTCAAAGTCATAAAATAACATCATGTGAAACATCTTCATCACACAGGAAACACATATAGGAAAATCATCCTATCAAACATAGGTACAGACTTACAAACAAGTTTTTATTCCACAAAATTTTTAAAGGTATCCTTGAATTCAGTATGTTATTAGCCTACGGAATTTTTTATTTTTTTATGAATTTTAGGGAGATTACAAGGGCTACCAGAGCCCAGATTCAAACAACCCAAATTCAAACACTAAGAGACCTAATGGACTCTACCAAAACATTCATTGAAGAAATAAACATTTCAAAAATGTATTTGAAATGTTGTTAACTAATAGAAAATTGTTTGTTACTAAATATTTTAATTGCATGATTAAATAATAGTTCAGGTCATGAGTACAGAACAAGACAAGAGCCAACAAGGAAATATGAATACCCCCACACGGGAAGGAGAACTAATGTTTGAATTAAATTCTAATATACATAAAAACCATACAGAGTTAGAAAGCAGACACACAAACTTCAAAGATGATAATATGAATGAAAGAAAAGAGTAGAAAGCAATCAATGAAGCTTTACTTCCGAACATGATGGGAAGAATCCCGCATGGACAACCTACTCATTCAACCAATAAATCTAAGAAATAGCTTTATCGTAAATGGGCCAGAAACCCAAAAGAAGAAAGAAAAGAAGAACACACACCTGAACCTCCAGAAAGAGATTATCACAGTATTTCCAGTGATAATTCCCTTTCTCCTTGCATAAAGAAACAATGGAATGATGACAACCTCCAAGGAGAGTTCAGAAAGATAAAACCACCAACCTATGAAGGAGAAATGAACACCAAGGAGAAAGATTAAGAATGGATTCTAGGTATGAGTTAATACTTTTGAGTACACAAATAATCTAGTGAGATGAAATCCTATCTAGCCATCTATAATTTAAATGGAAAATAAACTAGATGGTGGAGAGACCTAAAGTAGACCAAAAAGGACGAGGTAAAAGAAATCCGATGGCGTAATTTTCATAGAATCTGTCAATATAAATACATGTATAAGAGATTCTTCTACAGGGAAGTGAAAGAGTTTCATGATTTAAGGATGGGTTCCATGACCATGGATGCCTTCATTAATATATTTTTGGATATGTTACATTATCTGCCTTACATAAAGGATGAGAAAGTGACTATACAACAGTTGCTAGGATGTCTTCCTCCCAATTTTCGAGAGAGAATTGATTTTGACATGACTAAAAATTTGGACACTACCCTACACAAAGCTAGGATTTTCTATGAGAATGGAAAACTAAAGCAGGAAAACATCAACAGAAGTCGAGATAAGTCTAGAACCTTCTTGGGCAACTGCAAAGCGGGTTTCAACCTATTGGAAAATATGACAATATAATTTGGCAGTTGTTGTCATTGATGCCAGGAGGAGTTCAATGATGAAAAATGACTAACCAAGACATGACGGCATGGAAAACTCAGTAAAATACAAAGGAATGTCAAAAGAATAACCAAGACATGATGGCAGGGAAAACTCAATAAAAGACAAAGGAATGTCAAAGAAAGTGATGGCATGGAATATATGATGTGGTGTGTGTGTTGAGGCTTGAAATACATTTGATGGTGTCCTGGTGCTATCAGGAAGTTAGGATTACAAATTGACATCATTCTGGAAAGATATGATAATTTTGTGAAAAACAGAAAAATGACTAAGTATATGAAATTTAGTAAAAATTGCCTTATGGAAATACCCGCCATAATTTGTAGAAGAATGAAAATGCCTGCTCCCTATGGTCATATTGTACTATGTTGGATTGTATATCTAACCATAGCATTATTTATCCTTGATAATGTTTGGAAAAAAAGTTATTGACCTACCAAAACAGTGTTTTAGGCAGATTAGGACGAGACGAAGAAAATTTGTCTAAGTGTTGGAAAAACTAGTTCAAGTGGCTCGGGTGACCTTATAGGCGTATGATAAAAATTATATGAATATAGTATCATAGATATTTTTCAATATGATATCTCACCATGGTATCAGTTCTTAAAGAAGATGTTTGATGAAAAAAATAATGATTTGCCAAAACAGGGTTTTAGTCAGAGGGGACCAAATCAAGAAATTGGCCTGAGGGTAATGCACACCCTATCTCATAGGGTGATGTAAAAAATATTATGAGAGTGTGGTACTCTAAAGGTTTTGTTGTAGCATCCATCCATGGTCCTATATTGTCCAAAGGATCCTTGAGCAGAAAGATATGAACCTGCCAAAAGTGCCTCCCAACCATATTTGCATTGTCTCAGTAAAATGCCTGCCAAGGAGAGAGAAAGTAGTTTCAGAGGATGAAATAAATCTTGATGGAGTCATCTAGTTTTCTTCTACCTATTGGATACCTCACTTTCCAAATTTGAAGGAAAACTAAAATCACCTTGGTGACCAAGGGGTTGAGGAAATCTGTCTAAGAGTCATAAAACCAGTTTGAAAGACCACTTTCAAATACTTGCCAGAGGTTGTGTGTTTGTCAATAGATTTATCTTGTGATATGATCTTATTAATTGTTGAAATGGTTATTTATCCATTCTCTTGGTTTTCCTTATGGTGATCATATAAGGAAAATATCAAGCTTCCAGATAGAAGAAAAATGTTATTATCTAAGTGTTGAATTAACAGTTTGAAAAGACCATTTTCAAATGCCCACCATTTTTTGTATGTGAAGGATTAAATTAATATGAAGACATGGGGATGTTATTTGGTTGTATATCTATCCATTCATGGTCTTGTATTTCCTCTTGTATTCATATATATGAAAAATAAATCTTCCGAAGATTGAGAAAAACTATGTTTTTCTTAAAGAAGAATTATGCATGCACATTGAAACAAATAACACATAGGAAATTAAAAGGAAGTTTTGAAATACACGCTAGAGGCTGTGGTGGAGTCAATAAATTCATCTAATGGTATGGCTATGGTATTTGACAACTTGTCAATCTAGCCATAAGTTCAATTCTCCATCTAGTAGTCACACATGTGAAAAAGTGAATTCCCAAGTTGAAGAAAAATTATGTTTTACACATAAATATAAATATGCCTAAATTAAGTATATGTTGAAACAAGTTTTTATAAATTGCCCAGCCAAGTCAATTTAATAGAAATATAGAATGATTAAGATATCATGAAATAAATAATTAATATACTCCTGCATATACTAAGAAGGCTATACGCTATGGTTTGGGGAGTGTTGGATTAGTTAATATCCGAGAAATAAATTGTTTATTATTAAACAAAAACATAATAAATAGTTTATCATTTATTTAAAACAAAGATTATTATTTCGGAAATAAAAACAGAAGCATATTATTCATAAACAAAGAAATGATAAAAGAGAAGCTACAGGAATGTATTTAGAAGAATAAACATAAATTTGGTAAAATGAAAGGGTTTTTGGTGTTAGAATGTTTAAACAAATCAAAAAAAAAAATGGAAAATAGGAGTTAAAAGCCAAAACTAGTTAACGTTGTTTTCTTTTTATTAATATTTTTTGTATATTAAAGAAACACATGATTACAAGAGATATTTAAAATTTTATGAAAAGGTGTGAATACGTGGAAATACATAATGTTTCATGAAGAGGTGTGAAAATGAAGTATAAGTATGAAGACAACATATGAAGAAATGTATCTCGGTGGATAAAATATAATATTTATGTAGATATGCTACATTTGACATGAACCTTGTGTTCATTCGAACAGACTGGTGTTTGGATGGGTCATGTATACAAGCTGGGTCTTGTCAGAGAGCTGTGTCTCTCAATCTAGCTAGGTCTAGATCATTAATGCTATGTAATGTAAAATCTTATTTAATAAAAATATGTTTGACATATTCATATATGTGTTGTTTTCATATGTGTTTGTTTGTATATATACATATATATATATATACAAGCACATAAGAAAACACACACACACACACACACACACACACACACACACATGTGTGTGTGTGTGTGTGTGTATATACACATATACATATATACATACATATGTATGTATATATATATATGTGTGTGTATGTATATGTATATGTATGTATGTATGTATGTATGTATGTACATACATACATACATACAATTGGTAAATTTCATGATTGGTTCATTATAGTGCTTTGGCAAGATATTTGTAAGTTTTAAGAGACACTGATTCACCTCCCCCCCGTCTTAGTGTTTGCGACATGTTTCTACAATTGGTATCAGAGATGGTTGTCTTTGAACAAATCACTGCTGGAAGGCTGATCCAAAAGGAAAACATTGGCATTCATGGCACACAGTTGAGGGTAGTTCATACCGATAGATTCATCACCTAATCCTCTATCCATTGAGGTATCATGCATGCATTTTGGCATTCATATGGGTTTATTTTTAATTACTTCTAAAACTTACACTTAGTAAACCTGACAACAACTTCAAAGCAGCTCAAAGAAAAATCTCCAGGAAAAAAAATACAAATCGAAAAATTTCTGAAAAATACACATCCCATACATTGACGCGTCGTCTTCAAAAGGGTATCTTTGGGTTTTAAATTTTTAAAAACAATGAAAAAAAAAGTTGGGATGGACACACATGTCTATAAAATGATGTTGAAATCAAATGTGGTCACTTTTAAAAAATAATAAATAATTGTATATTGTGAAAGAAATTAACAAAAAAATATGCAAACCACAGTGAATTTTGTGTAGATCACGCTCGTATATATTTTTTTAAATTATTACTGTAATATTGAATTATTGGGGATGGACATGAGCCACTTATTAACTTCTTCAAATTTTAAAGGTCACACAGTTCATTAAATGCAAACTTTCACACATTAAATGACATCAAAATATTTTTAAAAACATATCATTGGGAAGGCAACATAATATTCTAGAATTTGTTTTTTTACTACAACTCGAAATTCACATGGAATATATGCATTTCGAGGGCTTCTATCTAACACATCTGTAAAAAATAAGGTTTCCATCTCCAAATTTGGCCAAAAAGTGTTACCCAGCTTCATGGAATCACCCTGATATGATTCCTAAATAAATATTAACAACACAATATGTAAATATATAGTTTATATATGTTATGAATAAAGGGGCAATTACATATGTTAAATATAATTAAACGATAATAACTATAATGATTATTAAATAATCTATATGTTATTATTTACTAAAATTAATTAAATAAATATTTAATCTTAAAAGACTCCAATTAGGAACTAGTAAAAGAGTTCCTAAGTTAATTATAATAAATTATTAACTTCACATAAATCAGTTCAAGATTATTTGAAGAAGATAATGGATTATTGATCTAACTAACGTTTAACTGCCTTTTTACCTAAAGATTGTCTATAAAGACCCAAGACAAGGGTAGGATTGGGCATGCTATTCTATTCTAATTTTGATATGATCATTATTCCTAAAACAAAATAGAGAATTTACAAAAGCAAAGAAATCTAGTTCAAAACCTGATATTCAAGATAGGAGAAGCCTTACCTTTAGGAGACCTAGACTACTTGCATGTTGGGACCAGCTCGTGGGGATCCAGACTAAAACTAGGAACGGTTTTGGGTCATGTTTGGGTGGAACATGGTAGTTCCCAAGTTATTTCGTTGATATATTAAGGTCATAATTATCTAAGTTTTCCCCCGGATGCGGGTGAAGAGACAGGGGAAGAGGAAGCCAGGTGCAGAGTCGATGTACTGACATGAGGAGACGCTTTGAACATAGAGCCATGGATCACTTGCCATGAGACCAGCGCTCAAATGACACGCTTGGAAATATATTATGATATCCACATGGATGGATAAGAAGTGATGGAGATGCGACAAGAAGCATTTGATAAGGACGTTGACAGTGTCTCACACATGAGATTAGGGACAATGAAATTTCTGCAGAGCCAAGAGATCAAAGATCAGGGACAATGAATAAGGCAGGAAATAAGGACAAATTGGGTGAGGGGATATCATTGTAGGTTTGGGATATGGATTTGATTGGAAAATACCATCGCAATCCTTTAGCGACTATTTCCTGTACTTGGGTGTGCATTGCAAATCATTCCTCCTCGTTTCAGAATCAGTTATTAACTAAGGAGCAGTAAGACTCCATTTCTAAGGATATTGTGGATAAGGTATGGGATAAGCATTCTCAGGTTAGCAGATTTATAACCAGACACAGAGTGCTTAGCACAGTGAAGGTTCCTTGCAGACGGGGATGGTAGAGAAGAAGCCGAAAAATAATGAGAAATTCTTGCAACACACTGATAAGGGAAATGTATTAGTGGGCAATGGATGATCTGGAAGGAGGTGAGGGAGGAAATGAAGAAGACCAATGGGAGTAGCGTCTTAATGAGGAAACGTTGGCTCACATCCGCCATTCCATTACTGCTATGGAGGAGGAGACATTTGGAGAATTTCGTTTGAAGCTGGGAGATGGGGTGGTAATGTCGCATTACTGGAAACTTAAATTTATACTGTCTCACTCCATGAATGAGAGGGAGAGTTACGTGGAGCTCATTCGCATCACCATGGGAAAGTTCAAGGATGAAGCTGAAAATAAGCTCATTCATATGCGCAGCCTTCTTTGCCTCTCGGCTCTTCCCTTTCAGCGCATTTCGTGGGAAGAAGACATGATCATGGAAGAATCTAGCCATGCGGAAGAAAATCAAGGGATGGGGCAGGGAACCAAAAATTCTCAGGACGAGGTTGAGTCCTCTCATAGACGCTAGGACGTGGCTCTTTGTGGGTTTGGAATACTCTTTGCTGTTAATCCTTTCATGTTGAATCAATTATTATTATGTTCTATTTGTTTTCATGATCGAGTGTCCAAGCTGAAAGGATGGGATGCTCTCTTGCTCCTTCATCTTTCTTTATGGGCTATACTTTTTACTTTCCTTTTTTGGACACTAGATAGTTTCCGGACTCCATGTTTTAGGGAGCAGAGTTTGTAAATATCTTTCAGCTTGTAGTAATAGAATGGCCATTTCTTACTTAAAATAATAATAATAACTATCTAAGCCTCTTATTAATTATGTGTGTTTAAAGTGTTTAGGGTTCTTAGCCAATAATAAACTACAAGTTCTAGGTATGAGGTTTTTACCTTCTCTAGTTCGTACATATTTTACTAACTAGTTCTTATAATCTTGATTTGGAACAATGGATATTGAATACATGCTTCAACTATTTTTCCATTAGTTAAAATTATTAAAACTCAGTCTAAATTATTTATATATAATCTCTAGAGTTAAATTTTATATTCCAAATTAATTCATTTGTTTAAATTAAACTCATCCCTTATTCCTTAGGTGGGAATTTACAATTTAAATTCTCTTAGTTTTAATTTAAACATATCAAGACAATTTAAATGTCAAACAGGGTAACTTAGGTAAAACCCTGGTTACTAGATAGACTAAAGATACAAGAGAATTATAATTTTAAATAGGTAAGCATCAAATTAACCAAACTCATTTTATTCCTTAAAAGCTAAACATATATAAGCTCCGTCCAAAACATTTAAAAACAACCAATAGCTACAAATTTAAAGAAACAAACAAACCAGAGATTGAATCTCATAAACCTCAACCAAATCGAGAATGATGGTAGATTTCATATTGCCAAGGAAAATGCTTTTGTTTTCATCATTTAATTAATCATACACGTCATTACTTAAATCCAAACAGAACCCTACTAAAAGGATGTAACCAATACACCTAATAGTACAACTATCAATATTTACAATTAATACCAATAAAACATAAACTACGCACCCAAGCTTTATCTCACCCAACCCAACCATTGAATCTCGTAAAGGATTGGTTTTGTGGGTTTATTTCATTTCTTAAATTATAGACAAAACACTATCAATGAAATGAAACAAACAATTTACAGTTTTAATAAAACATAAAAAATATTTATCCCCAATGCTTCGCGTTAGTGGGAAACCATTAACCATTACAAAAGAATCATATAAATTAATCAAGGGTTTACAACCCTCAAACCACAAGTCCATCTATTTATACAGCCTAGGATCGAATCGTGTAGGCTCAAACAACAAAGCAACACACTATGAACTATATACCAAGGGTTTCTCTTTACATGATCCCTGCAAACCTTTATTGAGGAAGCAATGTTTACCAAACGGTGAAACAGAGCTATGCTCGCCACCTTATGCACAGTAAAAATTCTAAAACATAAAATACATTTAAATAATAAACCCAAGCTATGTATCCATGCCACAAGACAAGATTCATTCATATGACTACCAAAAAAACACAACCATATTATTATTAAACCAACACATTCACATTATTTACATAAAACCACACTCTACTACCATTACTCATACTTTACACAATCGAATCATCATGGGTACCATTGAAAAGCAATGGCACTGTAAATACAAAGAAAAAAATTATAAAAAGAACCAGAGAGTCATTTACCCAAAACAAAGATTTCCATTTGAAGTCAAATAAAACCAAATACATGTCATTGCCAACAATAAACTTTATACACATTCGTGAGATGTAGAATAGTTGGTGGCAGGGTATGTTTAAGATGCCCCTAAGTTGAAAGGTCATCGATTCTAATCTCGTCAGATACCAAAATATCCAACCATGTTAAGGTTGGTGCGGTCCAGGCTGGGTGCGATCCCCGGGTGATTTTGACGACTTAGATGCCCCTGGTTCATTGTTTCTTAGCAAATGGAAACCTTGCTAGTCAAGGGGGTTCCAGCACTTTGCCAACAAAAAAAATAATAAACTTTATAAACAGAGCCAAATCAAGTTTTAATAATCAACATTTATACAAAAATAATATTTGGCAGATCCATGAAAGGCTATATAGTCGTATATACAAAATACAAGCATTTTACCAAATTCCAAAAAACAAAACGACTCAACCTCATGATTTCCCACACCCAAGCTCAAACCTTCTGCTAAAACCACACAGCAGTGTAAAGGCCATTTCCAGATTTAGGGCTTACTCAGAGTTTGGTTGTGCAAGAAACCTACATCACTACCCTCAATCCATGGAGAGTGCCCAAGATTTCCCACTTGCACAGACCACAACGATTTCCATCAGAAGTATGCATTCAAACCTTAAACCAAATAAACATTACAAATATATAGACTAGTTTCGATTACATACTTGTCAAAAAGCATGGAAGTCTGATGGTTGTGAAACCCTCACAAGGAGCATGAAGTCGCCACCTCAACCATAACTAAAACCAAATAAACGATATTCAAACCTTACATAGCACTTGAGGTGTTCTTCGTGCGCTTCCCAAGGATCATTTAATTCGCAACCCTTTCCACCACTAGCATGAAAATCAAAACCCATGTTGCTATAGTTTGATTCACATCTTATGCACCATCGTTTACCAACCACATCACCCTAAGCCTTAAGCCCTCCATCATCATACGATTTTCATAGTTACGCCATAGTTTCGATGGCATATGTTTACTCCATAAACATAAACACTCCATGCCTTATATTTGAAGCATACGATATGTTGCATATAATGTTTTAAAAACCTTAGCATATATTTTATACATATAGTTTGTACAGGCATAAATATAAGTTATAAACCCTTCTTACGATAGGATTAAGTTATAGTTTAGGACCAGGAGGTTGGTCCTTTATTAAAACATTTATGCACATTAATAGTGTAGTATATGTATATCGTACTATAGATAGGATTTTATTATGGTTACAGTCATAGGACTGAGTTCACCGATGAAATCACCTGCACCAGAAAATAAGTACATGCCTTAGTTCAGGAAGACCTAAGTAAACCCCGTAGTAATAGTAGTCCTTACCTTTCCGAGTGGACCATATAGGGATAGAATCCCACCACTCCACCCCTTGACATATAGAGGTAAGTCAACCTCTTTATAAATAAGCCATAAACTAATTAAATACATGTAACCCAGAAGTAAAATGTAAAACAAGATAAGAAATGACAAATGTCAACAACTAATATAGACAAGAAAAGTAAATTATAAACTTGTCAAAGTCATAGAACAACATCATGTGAAACATCGTCATCATACATGAAGCACATATAGAAAAATAAGCCTATAGAACTTAGGTATAGACTTACAAACATGTTTTCTTTTCCGTGGAAGTTTTAAACATGTCCTTGAATTTAGTATGTTAATAGCCTACGAATTTTTTATTTTTCTATGAATTTTAGGGACATTACATCAACATATGGAAAGAATGTCATGGGAAAAGGGCTAAAGGCCAAGAAGGATTTATGATCTGTCATTTAAGTATGTACCATGTAATTATTATCCTTATGACTAAGAGTACCATAACAATAACATAAATCTTATGTGTTGCTTCATTGAATTTGGAAAAGCTTTGGAGATAGAGCCCAAAACTAATATTCACAATATATTAGAAGGGATAAAAGTCATTAGTGAGTTGAGATATTCTATGATAAGGTTGTATGCCGAGGATATCTAAGGGATATTAAGAAGAAATTAATTGTAACATAAGAGTCAAACAAGGATGTGCCCTGTCCCCTTCTCTTTTCGGTAGATACATTTAGAAGCTAGAGGATTGTTTGGAAGACATAGGTTTTTCTGCATAACTTTGGCATGTATGGTCATCATCCTTCCTATTTACATTTATGATGTTTTTCTTATGGAAAGGAGTCCCTATGATCATAGCAAACAACTAAAATTATAAAAAAATTGCTCTAGTATAGTTATGTCTGTTAAGATTACAAAACAAAGGTTATAATAATCAAATCCCAAAAAAGCACTTTTATTGATTTCATGTATGACAATAACAACTTGGATGAAGTGACTTCATGCAAATATATAAAAATCAATCTCAACCCAATCTTAAGTGAAATTATAGAATTGAGAGAAGTATTCATGGAAAACTTATTATGAACTTAAAAACAATTGAATAAAATATAGTCTCAAAATTCAACAAAATACACCATATATTACCTATCCTCCCCATAGAAGTAAATGCTTCCTAAGGTTTCTTTATACTCTAGTCTAAACTTGTTGCTTGATCAAGGTTTGCATACATACAAGATGTCTTTTCTAAATCATTGGGGCTTTTAGGAAGAGGCCACTCTAAGTATAAATGATATTAAGAAAAGTATTATTACATCTAAACTGAAGGAAAAGTTGTGGTCATTTTAGTGCTGGTACTAAAATGTTTAGCTTGGAAAATTGGTGTGGAATATCAAAAAACTTAAAACATGAAAGTTCTTTAACTCGTCAAGGTATTTCCAATGGTATGAAGAGGTCCCAATTCTGAGTTTGGGACAAAAAGTTATCTCAAAAATAGAAAATGATTCTTATTTCTCTCTCCTATTTTCTTATTTAATATATTTTTTTAAATATTATTTATTTTTATTTTGAAGAGATTAATTAGATAACTCATCTTTTATTATTTCAAAAATACTTCGCTATCATTATAATTAATGCGATATTTATATTTTAATGTGATTTAAAGTAGTGATAATATAAAATAAAATAGAAATAGTGATTCATTATTTTTAGTATTACTGTATTTATATATTTTCCACCAATTTTTTTTAAGTTATGGATTTTATTAAATATTTAAAAGGTATTTGTACATTTATAAAAAAAATTAAACAAATTATAAGGTAAATTTATAAATTTTACCACTATATCATTTTTTGTGTGTCCACAAGAATATAATAAACCTTTCATTTATATTTTCAACTCTCATATCTTAACTCTACTCTAACCTATGATACTTGTCAACAACCATTAATGAGATACTATAGGTTGGCATTCACTGCATAACACCTTTAACATAGTGTTGCATGTGGAATAACTTATTTATTATTTTCCTTAGGATGCCCATTTTAAAAAATAGATTAAATTATTGATTAACAGTTTTAGGCAGTCAAGTGGTTCTTTAGTGAGTAAGCCACCGTAACTCCTAATACACTTTTATTAGTGTCTCTACGAATTTTCTTCTGTTGCACAAGCATTTGCTTAATGTTCTTTGTGAAGACACTATATCCCCTATTGCATTCCTTGATCAATACATTATAGAAATCATGAATCTCTAAATATCATGCATATGTTTGGTTCAAAGGAAAGTGCAATATTTCCTTGTTTCTCACCCTTCAAGTTAAAGGTGTAAAAATGATTGTAGGTTGTTCATTTTTATCATTTAGTTTATATGATTTCTTTCTTCTTTTTTCCTTATCGTTAATTGTTGATTTTTCTAATTTTTTCACTTACTAAGTAGTTTTATGTATCAATTTTGTGTGTGGTTGGGTTGACCACTACTATGTCCATGTTGGTTCCTAAGGAGAGTCTCCCTTTTTCTTTGTTTAATGTTATTAATCTTGCCTTTGTTTCAAACTAATATGTATGTTTCCTTAATCGTCCCTCTCCTCTCTATTGTATTCCTTTTTATGTTGTTGATATCATTATTCTTTTCCTTTCCTCTTGTATCTCCACTTTGTTAATTTCCCACTGAGATTATTTTTTCATGTGTTATGGGCCTTGTTGTCATCATATTTGGATCAATCCTGAAATCTACTAGGATTTTTTTGTTTGTTTCACTCTTAAAATACACCTAGTCGGTATTGTTGGATTCCTTTGAATTTCATTGAATTCTTAAGCCCCATTGTCTTGTTCTTCATTATTTCTTAAGTTTCTTCATTGACTTTACGTATTTGAGTTATTCCATTTCTAATTGAAATTGCTTCTCCATGGTGACTTTATTCTTCAAAATCTTGCTATGTTATATTTTAACCATTCAATGGATTCAATTTATTTCTTCCCATTCCTTTATTCTAGCACCTACTTGTTGATTCTCAATTTCTCTCATGATAGTATTCCTTTCCATGTTCCTGAATATTAGTTAGCACCTCCTTTGCATCATTGTCTAAGATTTTCTTCACTTAAGGATTTTCAAGGTAAGCCTCGTCCATTCATTGAGTGGGTTCCTCTTGATCATATTTAATCCCTTGATTTTTATGTCAACGTTTACTCGACCTATTCCCTCACTTGACTGCTTTAGATTCTCTAATTGGGTTGTTGTTTCAATCTCCACTTGTTGCTTTCGATATTGGATAGGTAGTGTTCAATTGCCTTGTGAATTCTTCCAAAACATGCTTAACTCTTACATAATAAACAAGTTATTTAGGCTCCCCTCCAAATCCGTAATATTAGGCTATTGTGAAGTTTATACCTAGTTGTATGTGTACATTTGGTAAGAATTCATTTTAATATTACATGGAACTCACCATTTATTCAACATTGATTCCATGGGATTCAACCATCCCAACTCGTGAATATCAACCATGGAAGTTGAATACATGGTGGCCACTCATGCAAGTAAAGAAGTTGTATACTTGTAGATAATTTGTTAACATGTTGGTTTTGAACAAAAAGATATAAGGTTGGGTTGCAACTATCAAAGTGCAATATTTTTGGAAAAAGGACTCCACTTGTCAAGCTAAAACAAATCGTATTGATGTGCAATTTACCACTTTGTGAGAGATATGATTGAACACAAGAAGGTGTTCTTGGAAAAGGTTGACACCTTTAAGAATGTTGTAGACTCATTGATGAGGTTTGTGAGTGTTGAGAATTTATCTTATGGTAGAGAATCTATATGCATTGTTGTATTGAACTTGTGACCCTTAATACATGGCTCAAGGCCAATTTATGCAAAGAAAACATCAAGTGGGAGAAAGTTGCGCATGTCTTATATTCTTTTCATGTTGGTGTGGGGTGTATCACGTTATGATCTACCTCCATCTAGCACTCTATAGTATGCATCAAATACTATGCATGGCCCTGGCTTAGGTGGGGTCACTGGATGAGGGGGAAGGTGGGTATGTTAGTGTACTCCCCTTTCTTCAAAAAGTGAACAATGGAAATGGGTAATATCCCATTGTCGTTACGAACCAAAGGTGACTATGAATATCTTTTGGCTATTTTTGAGCTATTTTTGGGTTTTTCTAAAAATATGTAATTCAATACTCATTAATGGATTAGGGTATATATCTAATCCAAGCTAATGTATTTCGATTTTGGATAGCGTAGAATACCTAATTATTGTATTGTGAATGATTAAGAAACTCAATGAGAAAGATATAGGTGGTGCTCTATGTTTTGTTGGCTTTCCTTTTAAAGACTACTTGGGTAAATCTTTGTGTACTATATATGCCATTGTAACTATATATTTTTCTTAATAATATGTAAGCTTTTCTTCTATTCATAAGTTTTAAATAGATACATTTATTTATACTATTGAACTATTGAGAATGTTATATGGGTAAAAAATGCTCCTCGGTTAAAAAAAAGGAAACCTCAATATCTCTCATGTACATAACCATTGTAAAATAGGGATCGATATTAAGCTGGGTAGTTATTATTTATCATACCTAAGGCGAGCATTATGTAGAGTTATATTTCAAGATATTGTTTACCCCATTGAGTTTTTCATGTTTTCATATATATTAGATATTTTTAATAACAATAATGTTTCCGCGAGATACTTTGGAAATATAACATATATGAATCGTCAATGGAAGTTTATTGTTTCAAGATTTGTGTGAACACAAACGCATATAGAAATATTGAAGAATTCACGATCACTTCTTTTCTTCACTATATGAAATATTGTTTTAAAACTAAAACCAAGATAATGTAGAAAAGGTACGAAGGTGATAACCAAAATAGGAAATTAGTGTTTGAATGAAGATCATGATTACATTATGATATACATAAACACTAAAGATTCGCATTTATTTCCCCGAATGCGGGTGTGACTTATGCCAACATGGAGGATAATGAGGCCTCTCCCGCCCACGCATAGCCCACTATCCATGCCGTCACATTGGGCTTTAAATGCCACGGGAGACGTGGCTATCTCTCAACTAGTTGACAGGACTAGGCCGGCTAATCTTTGTTTATGTGCCTTTAATAAACTTGCTGGTAGCCAAAACTCGCACAAGCGACATTCATTACGGAGAATTTCGACTCTTGGGTTTTACCTGCTCCTCACTATTTCTCTGCATTACATCGAGGCTCTCCATTGCCTTGCTCGCCATTGTTGGTCCGAGTCCTAGTGTCTCCCTCCTTCTCTCACCTTTCCTCTTTCACGCTCCATTATCGCCTTGCGCTATGGTGTCATTCTCCATAGCCTGATTCCATCTTCCTAGAACCCTGCTCAAGCGTGCCATTACCCTTCCCAGGAGTGCCTCACCCTGCTACGCCCCTCCAACCATGATCAGAAGACCAAGGGGCACTCCCCATAGGGGACGCGGCCACAATGCATGAGTAGAAGGACAAATATCCCTCTCATCTCAAGCCAACAAAAATGGCTTTGACCTAGAAATTTCAGAGGAAGTTCAGAGAATTGTTTCAGATTGGGAGGATGAATTGTCAGGGGCACTTGGTGCAGCAGGAGGAACAGTGGAGCATCAATAGAAATATTGGATCTTTAAAAATCTCCTCACGTGCATGGTCCTCAGATTTAACCCCCTGGTTCCTCCTCCCCCTGTGTCTTCTCTTCAACCGATGCCGATTCACCAAGTGGCTGCACCTCCTGGCCCTCAAGCTACTGCACTACAAGATTCTCCTAGCTCTCCTGCTATCCCAACCACCATTTCAGCTCCTTCATCCTGCTCCATCCCCCCACCACACTATCGACCACCCACTAGCTCTGCATGCAAATTCACGTCCAACCCAGTTGTCACGAGGAATACCTCTCCTCTGCACACCAAAAAAACATCCGCAGGAACCGTGGAGGCAGGGAACAGCTCGAGTGATGAAGACATGGCTACATCCAGTGGAAGTTCGGCGACTTCATCGGGCGATCCCACACAACCAGCATATCAGGGGTACACTTTCCCTATCGAGGAGGTACCATGGA
Source organism: Pseudotsuga menziesii (assembly GCA_001517045.1). Taxonomy (NCBI): domain Eukaryota; kingdom Viridiplantae; phylum Streptophyta; class Pinopsida; order Pinales; family Pinaceae; genus Pseudotsuga; species Pseudotsuga menziesii. The sequence goes on along the minus strand of LPNX011058425.1, from coordinate 380,291 downwards.
AAAAACCATGAATAGTGGCTGCATGTCCTTCTGTCCACATGCAACATGGTTCATGCTCGGGTGTCTTCCTGGCCGCGTGGTGCACATCTTGAAAATGTCAGTTTTTTTTGTCTTTTTGTTTTCAGCACCGTCAACTGGATGGCTTTCTTCCTTTTCCTCCAAGAACTATGGAGGTTTTGTTAATGTTTATTTGGAAGGCATGTTTTCCCTCTAGGAGGGAGGGTTCTCTGGACCTGTTTTCCTTCCCGGAAGGAGGGCCCAGTCTCACTCTGAAACTCCATATCTACTCCACCTGAGCAGGTCGATATGTAACTCTATATGTACCAACATTTTCTTCTTTTTATTTTTCATAAAATAGCTCTCAACTTACAAAAAAAAGAAGATTCACATTTATTTCCTAGATTTTTACCTAATATATTGGTGTCTAAATGAGTGGCATATCAAACTAATGTAGACATGGTTTCAATGCTTCATTTAAAAAGATCAAAATATAATATTTTTGGTAAATTCCAAGATTTTATGAGATGAGAAATTCTACCCTACAAGGATCAAAGTTAAATCCAATCTCGTTTATAAGTTTATAGAGGACACCCTTAAAAAGAATGATCCTACAAAAGTGGTATATTTCCATGCAACTCATGTTAACATTTATTGGTCATATATTTATAGAGAATGGGAGAGAAAGAAGATAAATACTATATATATATATATAAAGAATGAGAGGAAAAGAAGGTAAACGCAAGAGAATTGTCTTTCAAAGATGTGAACATCAGAATTAAATATTAGAAGAAAAAAAATATAAAAAAAAATATGAAAAGGATTTAACAAAAACAAGATGATAAATATTGAGAATAAAAAATCAAAGGAATTGCCAAAATGGAAGTTGAAAACAACTTACACAAGGTAGAGAAAACAAGGAATAATTAACAAAATGATATAATATAATTCCAAACCAGAGGTTTATGTTGAAATAGAAAATATAAAAATTGAAGAAGAGGAAGCAAAGAGAATAAAAGTTTAAAGAAAAAAATAAATAAAGGTGAAAAGATGTTAATAATGAAAGACAAATAATTAAAGATCAAATAAAAAAGTGTGAAGAATATTCATAAGACATTGATTTAATAAAAACTATATTAAGCAAATCTAACCAATGCATATCCTTAATATTTTTTTATTGAAGAGATATGCTAGCAGCCATGCTCATCAATGAAATTACAAATCTATTGGAAGAGAATATGCAAATAGTAAGATAACCACAAAGAGAAATCTTATGTAAATCTAAATAATAACTTAAAACACATTGTGTTACATTGTGTTAAATATTAAAGAAATATATCCTATAGCCATATCCTTTACTGAAATTCCTTTCATTGAAGAGAATGTATCAATTATGGATGATATGGCCAAAGAAACAAAACATACAAAACAGAATGGAAACTTTGGAGAATAGTATTAGTTATTATAAACCAAATAATGCAATGAAAATCCAAAATAATTTAAATTGATAATAGCTCGACACTTCAACAAATGATATCAACTTCCGAAAAATGATATCAACCTCGAAAGGGAATTTGGAAATTTTAAAACATCCCTTTACATTATAATCAAATACGTGAATTGAAGACACAACTTTGGAAGGAGTGTGGGATTGAACAAGACAAACACGTTATCATATTCACATACTGAGTTTAATAAAGAAATAAGATTTATGAAATAATAAAGTATAATTAAAAAAAACTTAAAGAAAACATTGTTTTATTTAAAGCTTTAATAAATCAATATTATATTTTTAGAAACTAATAATATTAAAAAAATATTTATCAAAGAATAAAGAATAATAATAAAAACTTAAACAAAACATTATATTATTTAAAGCTTTAAGAGATTAATATTATATTTTCATAAATTGATAATATTCAAAAAAAAGATTGTGTAGATCAGAAAGACTGTAAACTTTCACTTGTGGAAAGTTGGTATGTAAAAATTTATGAGCAAACTTTTATCAGTGGAAAGTTGGCATAGTTTGAATATTTTTTCCTTAATTTTATATAAATATAAATATATAAAAGTTGAAAAGAAATGACTTTTGCTTGCAATTGCAATTTTTTTAATAATTAAGATATGTGTGATCAATGTTTTTAAAAATGAATTGTGTTATATTCTCTAATCTAAAACTATTCTTCGCTGGTGTAAAAATCATTTTAAAATTAGATATTGCATCTTGCATTAACATTTTTTTAATAGTGTTTTCAATATATCTTACTTAAATTTAATAAGATTAATGTGAAATTGCATACTTTTATATAAAGTAGTTATTTAATGCATCTAGAGAAAGGAGGTGTTCTCAACCCACGATGGGGAAGATTTTGTCACCTTAATCACCTTATGCTATGCTATATNTGTTAACAACATATAATCTATATATATATATATATATATATATATATATATATAGATAGATATATATGATTCATATATTTATAGTGTAAACAAAAAAGAATATAGAGGAAAAAACATGGTCTAATTTATCAAATAATAAAAACACAATAATAAAACTAAATGAAAAGTAATTAAAAGACTCATGTTAAAAATAACTTACACCTAAAATAATTGGATCCTTCTAAATGTTTTTTAGATCCGATCTAGGCAGGTACTTAATAATAATATTACTTACTTATACTTACTAATAATGTTAAAAGTTGAATATCATGTTAAAAGTTGAATCAATGTGAATTTTAAATTTTCATTTAAAAGTTTTTTTCACAAAACAATTCAACTATTATTGGCTCTATTTTCAATATTTTAATAACATATTTCCTATCAAATGACAAACTCATTTCAAATTTAGATGAATAATATTTTGTTGTTGGGTTTGAGAGGCAAGGAACAAATGCTGGAAAAGATCAATGTCACAAATGAGAAGAAGACTTTCACATGTATCATGATCCTGGTGTTACCAACTTACATATATTCATAACAACGCTAATTTACAATACCAAATTGATGATTGCATAATTCTCTCAAAGAAAACCTATTAAGCCAACCAGATCAGCTGATTGTAATATACGATCTTGAGCAAGTTGAAGGAGCTATGAACTATGTTGAGCAATGAAGAATTTTGTATAAAAGCAGAAGACCCACTACTGCAAAAGCACCACTGGACGCTGCAGCTGCATAATGGATGGCAGATGGAGTAAGAATTGAGTTTTTGTTGTGAATTTCTTCTCTTAACAAAGCAACAGCAGCCCTGTCAGCGTCTAGATTGATAACTGCTTCTCTTAACGAAGCAACAACAGCCCTGTCAGCGTCTAGATCGATAACTGCCCTCTGAAATGAAGATTTTTCGCTTGAAAACTCTGATTCCATCGTTATCATGGAGGAAGACAATTTGTTATTCTCCATGGTGAGATTGTCGAGTAGGGATTCGTGAGTTTTGAGTGCCTCTGAAAGCCTTGTTATCTCTTCTTGCATGCTATTTTTGTCAACCTTCAATGACTGGATTTCCTTCTTCAAGCTCTCTGCAAGACCCTTGCTTGTCTCCGTTTCAATTTCTCTCATCAGATGCTCACTTTCACTGCTCCGATGTCGGCTCATGTTTAAACAACCCTTCGGCATCATGGCACAATCAAGATCTCGAATAATCTGGACCGGGCAAAATAGCAAAATACCTCATGTGGCAGTTTTGTTTTTGTAAATATGGTGGCGTTTCGTATTCTTTCATATATGTATATTATATGAGAAATTGTTTTTTAATTAAAATAAAATTATTTTCCAAAATAATATATACATATCGGTAAGTGATTGAAATAGCAGTTCATTATATTTGCTTCATATCATCGTTGGTTAATTAATGTAGTTTGTTAATTTCACTTAAAATTCTGATGTTCAGTAATTTAATAATATAATTAATTAACCTTTGCAATATTTAAAGTAGAATTCTGATTCCAAAAATTATGTTAAAACTAATAAAACCAAAAAAAATATTTTATATATATATAAGTATGTAAAACATATTATAAATAACATATTGTTCGGCTAAAATGATTCCATTTTTTTTGTCTTTTTGTCTTATGGTGGTTAGAAGATTTGGTTATGGAGCCATTTAGAAAGAGATATAGGATTTAATTAAAATAAATAAATAAAGAGAAATAAGAAAAGAAAAAAGAAAAAAAAATATAATTAAATTTCATTAAATAAAGTAATAAGGCCACATGGTCCTATGCATCATTTACTTTAAATAAATTGAAATTTGAAAATTCTCCATAAATAAGTGAATTGATAAATTCATTGATTTGTTTATTAATTTAGCTCTTAATTAGAATTTAGTTTTCTAATTTGAGATTACTTCTAATTAAAATTATAAGAATTTCATCTTTTATATAAATATATATATCGAGCGCCATGGAGCTCTGCGGCAGGGAGTTAAAAGGGGGCGAAGGAGAAGGCAGAAGAGGCAAAGGATCGTAGGAGGTTTTAACTTTTTGAAGTCATGAACGCGATGGGAGGACTCAGGTTGGAGGCAAGAAAGCAAGCAGGAGAAGAAATGGAGAAGCGGCGATTGAGATGCAGATTGACGACGTCGACTACATGCCCAAAGATTTGGAAACCTCGATCTTTTGCAGCGATGAAGAGATGCGCAGCTCGTTTAGACAGACATAAACCCGAACTAAAGAAACGTGTTGCCAGGCTGCACATGTGGAGAACACGAAGGTGACATCACGGGAGGTTGTAAGCAGTCCTTTAGTCCATGATTCGACTTTCGAAGCACGTAAAAACATGAACGCCACAATTGACGCCACCCCAAACAATCATTGTGCAGGAAAAAACAGAAAAAATCCCCACAAGAACAAAGGCATGAGGACGAGGAAGGTCAATACAGAGCTAATTATTGGCAGAGATATAAAAATTAAGGAAATTCCAGATTACGCAAAGCGAGCTCTCGTAGGTCGGTTCTGTGGCAAAAAACCAGGCCGAGACGCTATGTAGAGGTGGATTAAAGATAATTGGGAAGCCAAGCTTGATGACAGTCCTGAATTTTATGTGTTGCCAAGAGGGTGGTTTCTGCTCAAAACTCGCCAAGAAAAAGATGGCCAAAAACTGCTGGATAGAAATTGGCAATGGGGCCCATCGGGCTTAATTTTGCAAAAATGGAGGGTCAACTTCAATGCAACGAAGGAACCATATAATATTTAGCAAGTCTAGGTTATCCTCCTAGGGCTACCTATGATGTTTTGGCAGGAGGAGTGCTTGAGAACAATTGGCAACAAGTTAGGAAAATTTGTGTCTCTAGACAAAGACTGGGAATCCAAAGTAAACCATCGATGTGAAAGAATTCTGGTTGAGCTTGATCTCAAAGACGGTATGTTCGAGGAATTAGTGATAAACATGCATGGGAGCCAATGGAAGTAGAGATTAGATTATTGGAAAATCCCTTTTAGGTTCTATGGATGCAGAGAGGCTGGCCATTTGCTCAAGGACTGTATGAAGAGTGCGAAGGAGAGCCACTACAGGAAGGTCTGGATTAAGAAGACTGGAAGCAATAAGGAACAAGGGGAAAAGAAGATACCTCTTTTTGAAGATGGCATACAGACAAAGGAAGATGGTAAAGGAAAAAGTAGTGGGGGCCAAGCCACTGAAGACAATGAGCGGAGCAATGAAGAAGACCGCACGAAGAACACTACATAAGCTCAGAAGAATGACGAAGAAGGAAGTAGACAACAAGTAGGAGGCAGGAAAATAAAAGCTAGCGATAGTTCTTCCTCAGACATAAATAAGTCAACAGAAGATGCGGTAATGAATGAAACTGTTACTAGTTACAAGGAAGATAGACACCTCAGTAATGATGGGGAAAGGTTGGAATTTAGACAACTAAGCCCTAGTGCAAAAAGTACGGATGTTGGAAAACTTAGCCTCAGCGAACCCAACAGTCCTCGATAGACTTTCTCCACAGGACCCAAAGGTAATAGTGTTTCTCCTGTGGTTATTTCTTCCATAATAAGAAAAAGTGATTTATCCACAAAGGATATTCTTGAGACAGCCCACTGTAAGAAAATAAAAAAAGAATATAATCTTAGACCTAGAGTTTGTAAGTACTTGACGGAATATTGTATCTCCATGTTGATTGCATGGGCAGACCTGGGTTTACTATAATCAACCAACAACACCCCTAGCTCACTGGCCCTTTCGGCGACAGACCGCACAGCGGCCTGAAGTCTCACCCGAAGGGATTCTAATGGGTTGGCCAAGGACTCAAGCGTCTTGGACCAGGTTCCGTGGAAATCCTACTGGTGACTCACAGCTCTCCTAGCTGCGAGATCTCTTTCCTGCGTGCCACGCGATCTTTCACTCGCGATGCGTGATCTATTCCCCACTCGTGGCCCTTCTAGTCGCGGCGTCTCTACCCTTGCGCATGTCGCGCGGATTCTTCTCCCGTCGCACGACTTCTTCCTTTCCACAATATTCCAAATCTTACCGCATCGCCGCACACCGTGCGACACGCAACTCCTGCTCAATGCTAAGTCCTCAACCTACGGTATCGCACATCGCAGCTCCTCTGCCGGTGCGGTATCGCCTTCTTGCGATACCCTCCTCCCGCGGCTTAGCGCACTTAGCGTTGTTTGTGTCAACGTGCAAGACTCGATACCAATACTATCTTACTGTGATTAATTAACTATCTAAGGAAAGTAGAAATAAGTCCTTATACGACGTGCCAAGGATTTCAACTTATATTTATCTTCCTGTAGTGCTGTAACTGAATAACTCATTCATACATTAACTGTAAACAAATTGCATAACATAACTGATGGATGCAGCAAATAAACACAATATGCAAATCAATCATAGAACACAGGATTTTAACGTGGTTCGCCCCCAGGATGGGAGCTACGTCCACAAAACTGTGCTTCTCTATTATAGCTTAAGGGAAGGTGAACACAGTTTCGCTGCACCTCATATGCAACTCAAGATCTTCTCTCTAGATCTTTCTTCTCTACCTTTATGTTGTCTCTCTTACAACATACTCTTCCCTCTCAGTCGATCCCTGCGGATCGTTACATGCATGCTCTATAAGCCAGCTACCGGTTTCAGTAAGATTGCTACAGCTAAAACCAGAACCAGAGTTTGGATTTTACGATAGTTTACTTATCCTTATTTCCTATTTCAAACACGACTGTCTAACTATCTAGCCAATCCTTTACAATACAAAATTACATCCTTTTATAAGCAGCCCGAAGGTCTTGATTTTACAACACTGTGGGCCTGTCCCAACAGTAACCCAAACCCTAATTAGTGACAGTCGGTCCTCTCTGTCCTTGAGGTAGCTGCTTCCCGTCACACCACAGCTCTCTACAGTCTTCCATGCTTCCCGGCACTGACCATGGGTACTATGCACCACTTCTTGTCACACCACAGCTCTCTGCAATCTTCCATGCTTCCCGGCACTGACCATGGGTACTATGCACCGCTTCTCTTTTCTATCCTTCGTCTTCAATGCTTGAGCCTCATTGCTCCATCTTCTTTATGAGGGTCGTTGAGCCCTCCTGTCTTCCGCCGCTGCCTTCAATGCAGTGGGTGAGCTCTCTCTTCTCGGTCGCTCAGGTACCGTTTCCTTTATTTGACTTTTCTATCTCAAAAATTCATGGTTTTCGGCTCTGCTCTGCAGCTGGAAACGTGCTACGGTGTCGTAGCTCTGTCTTATCTTCTTTCGGCCAAAACTTATCTATCCGCTAAACTTAGCAGCTTCTTCTGTAGCTGCGGGACCCTACTCCAACACTCCATAGGAGGGTTGGATTTCACACAGTCACTAATAAGATTAGGTTTTAGGGTCTTAGAATAGTTCATTGTGAGTAAATTCTCCAAGACCACTAAACAACAACATGTATGTGTCTGTCCAGGTGAGTATGTGAAAATCCTTGGTATAACCAGTGTTTCTTAGGATCCTCCTCTCAAAAGGGAGTTAAGCATGAGGCAGTGTGAGCAGTTATTGATTGGGATGACCCCTAGTCACAATTGAGTAGCACCAAATATATTTCCAGGATTGTATTCGTATCTGGGGGCTCTTTCGAGAGTTTCAAGCTTTGCTACCCTGCCCATATGGTCAATCTCGCCTGCGACTGTCCTCTTGAGCATTGATTATATTGAGGTGACCTTAGTGGCCTTACCTAGGATATCGAGGGGGCACTATGCAGGGGTTATTCTATGGGTGTCTCAGCCAGGTTGGGGTCGGACAACATAGTTGCTTTACGCATTGAAGCTGAGGGTCACAATAATTTGTTACGTACCTCCGTTTGTTGTGTATGGGAGTCTCAAGCCTCTCCCAGGTGAGACATACTTGCTTCATTCAGGAGCTCACTTATCCTACCCTTGATTGCTTGTGTTTGGATTTAGATTTTATTGGTGATTGCTCTATCCATGTTATCTTACCTATGGTTTACGTAGATAGAGAGTCTTTTGAATTTTTTGAGTCATTGTGGATTCAGGTGCAGCTCCTCGCCGTTCTCATCGTTTAGCAAGACTTCCGCCTTCTACATCTCCTCCTCCTTTGGGAGAGAGAAATAGATAGTCTAGGTGGACTACTTCACACATTGATTCACACACGATGGGAGACCATGTTGAAAGTATTCCTAAACCACCCTCTCCCATTCAAGTGGAAGATGGGGAGTTTACTCCTAACTATGATCCTTCACCTGATTTAACTGAGTTAGGTCCTGTGATTTTCGAGATAGGTACTTTTCATGATAGACCTACTTACTCTAGTGTTGATCCCCCATTGACGCATCGCCGGTATGGAATGCCAGAAGATGATGAGACTCATTTTGAACCCGTGAGTGCTAGTTATGGTAGTTATGGTATGTCTGGTTTTCCCACACATGATTTGGAATTCCATGTCGAGTCTGAGTTTGAGCCTAACACTATGCCTGGGGGCAATCTCATTCCTTACCATGCGGAGAGGTTTGGGAGCACAAGTCACATTGCACCTTCCATTCCTGTGATGGAAGGTACATCACATATTCCTCCTAGGTCTAGGGTTAGTGATCCTATTAGGATACTAGATCTAAGATGAGTGACTATAGGGAATAACACGTACATAATTACATGGGTCCCTTCGTCCTTTGTCCCTACTTCTTCGAATGTTCACCCTCCACCTCATTCACGTGGTCCTTCAGGCCAGAATGTTGCTACGATTCATGTCCATACTACGGCTACTCGACCAGTTGTGTCTCAGGTTCATGCACCACCCGTTGTTTCGGGAGGTCATGTTCACACTTCTAGAGGTCATATTACTACTTCCGGAGTGTATCTTCCTACTTCTGAAATGTATATTCCTACTTCTGGAGTGCATATTCCTACTTACGGAGTGTCTCATGGGACATTGCATGTAATGGCTTATGGACCCTATTATGGGACGTAGTATGGATAGGGTTCTTCACCTTCTGGGTGTGGGTATCAACAACCTGCTTACTCTCCTGATTACGGCTTTGTAGCTCCGAATAGTCAAGGTACACCACACTATGGTACTTCCATGCCACCCTATACAGGTCAAACGGGAGGAGGGCACTATGGCCAAGGCCATGGTGGTTATGGTAATCAGACCTATGTGAATCAGAACTATCAAGGAGTGGTCCATCGACCTAATCATCCTAGACTCAATCTCCTCGCAACGCTGAATCTTCCTGACTTGTCAAGATTGACGAACGATCCTATAGTTCATGACCCAGCTTGACCAGCTGTCCCTACTAAGCTTCCCTCGGACATACCCAAATTCGAGGGCAAACCGAGAGAGGATCCGAGCGAACATGTTACTACCTTTCACCTATGGTGTTGTTCGAATTCCTTACACCAGGACTCAATGCATTTAAGGTTGTTTCAACGCACCCTTACAGGGCCTACCGTGGAATGGTATATAGAGATACCTAGGGGGCATTCACTTTGTTCGATGACCTAGCGATGACTTTTCTTAACCACTTCCAGCTACTAGTGTGTTATGACGTTGGTACGGAACTCTTGTCGACATTTCGGTAGGATAAAGCCACACATATCTCGGATCATATGCAAGAGTGGCATAGACAAAAGCGGTTGATTAAATCCTTTATACCGTCGGAATTCCTCCTCGAATGGTTCCTTAAGTCTTTATTGCCATATATAGCAAAGGATGTTTCTACATCTGGAGTGCGAAATGAGGAACAAGCTATTTTTAGGGCACAGGAGCTGGATTTGATTTACGCTCAATTCGGTTTGTTATATGAGATCATTCCCAATGCTCCGCATTCTAGTTTCGACCCCAAAGTTAAACCTCGACCACATGTCGATGGCATTGTTGGTTGTGCGAGTGCTAAACCTGTGGATTCGGTTGCAAAATAGGTTAGTCAATTGTCAATCAACCAATCTGCTTCGGGACAAGCCACAAATTTGTCTCAACCCGCCCAAATGACGAGTGTGATTTCGGTGCAATCGTAGGACCAGAAGTGTAACCAGCAGCCTGGATGGAATAAAAAGAAGGTTAAGAATAATCATAAGAGTGGGAATAGGAATGAAAATGCTAATAATAATGACAAGAATGCCCGTAATGCTTGGGGGGACAAGCAAGCTAAACATAAGGTTAAATTTCGTTGCAAGTTGTGTAAGGAAGATCACCTCACTTACTTTTTCCCTTGTATCAATGAAGCCTCGAGATTCTTAGCGCAGGGCCTAGCTATGCTGACTAACCCTTTACCTCGCAATCAAAATATGAAGTTGAGGACCCATGATCAGTCTAGTAGTGATCAAGATCCGCCGAAGGGTACTGGTCATGGTTGCATTAACATGGTAAGTGCTGCAAAAGTTGTGACCCGTGCGAAATACTATGGCTCATCACAACCCAACCGAGGAAAGGAACCTGATCCACCAGGGACCCCTTTGCATATTGAAAAACCCATGGATAAACCTAAAGCTGCACCTTGCATTCCTAAGGGAGTCCTTAAGTGTTCAGGGCACAATCCTAATGCCCGAGCCACCCAGAACTATTCTGTTGTCGAGGATTTGGGCCACACTCCTTGTGCGATGTCTGCACTAGAAGTACTTCAGAGTTGTCCTTCACAAAGGAAGGCTTTGTTTTTTTCCCTTGCTGTGAATGATGATAATTCTTCCTCCATGATTAAATTTGAAACCGCAGGACTTCAGCCTCGCTTGCCTTACTATGTGTCTCTTTTTATTCATGTAGAATTTCTTAACATGAACGTCAAGCGCACTGTGATTGACAAAGGCACTGCTGCTTCTGTGATGTCTTTATTGTGTTGGAAGGGTTTAGGTTCCCCTGAGTTGTCTAAATCAGTGACCATGTTAACTACGTTTGATGGGAGATCGTTTAGGCCGCACGAGATCCTTCCTTCCCTTATGGTCCATTTGGGAGGGAAGACCATTGCGATAGAGGTCGAGGTGGTTGATGCGCCCCTTGACTATAATCTCTTGCTAGGTAGAAATTGGATGTATAGTATGCAAGCCGTAGCTTCTTCCCTATTTCGTGTTGTATGCTTTCCATTTAATGGGAAGATAGTTATGATTGATCAAACGTTATTCAAGAATCTGTCGGTTACCACATCTTCAAGAAATTCGATCCCGATTGTAGAGAACTCTCAGCCAGAAAGTGGGAGTGTGGGTACGGGCATGTATCCATCCCTCATGGGAATTTTTAGTTGTCTTGCACCTATCCTTATGACAGGGTCTAGTTCCGATGAGGCTTCAACATCTATGAGATCGGTGTCTTTTCGCACAAGTCATATGGAAGATCCTTGGAATCTTCCTACACCGAGTCCTTTGAGTGAACCCATCGTGATGGACGTGCCATTTCCTGCAACTATGGTAGCTTATCAAGCTAATCTTGAGTGTGTTGCAGAGCCCAGTCCTTCCTCTTCGCAGATAGAGGAGGAGGACCCTTATGTGATGCTTGCATGGGCAGTACAGTCTTCTCATGCTCACAACTGCCTTGATAGTGTTTTTCCTTCAAACAAAGCGATTATTGAGGCCATGTCGGGAGTTGAGCCACCATGGGAAGAGCTCCATCATAGATCTTACTTTCTTCCCGAGCTTGACCGCTTGGAGTGTGAGGACTTTAGGGAGGTTCTTAGTGAGATAATTGGTACCCCTGTGGTTCCATTAAGCTCTCCTGGTCTGATGGCTGATGGAAACATGGAAAATATATCTCCAACAATTCCTATCAATATCTCTCATGATCCTGGTAGGATAGAGAATGTCTATATTGGGGCAGAATGTTCCCATGCTGAGATTCAAGAATGCACCGAGTTGTTTAAATAATTTTGTGATATCTTTTCTTGGTCTTACGATTAAATGCCAGGTATTGACCCTGGCATTGTTGAACATGAGATTAAGACTTATCCCAATGCTAAGCCTATTCTACAACACTTGTGTGCGGTGAATCCTAGGAAAGCACCCACGATTAAGGAAGAGATAGAGAAACTGTTGAAAGATGGTTTTATCTATCCCGTTCCCTTGATAGAGTGGGTTTCAAACCATATTCTGGTTGACAAGAAGCAGGGACCGATCTGCATATGTACTGATTTCCGTGATTTGAATCGTGCCTGTCCTAAGGACAATTTTCCCACACCATTTATTGATAAGATTTTGGATGAGTGTGTAGGTAGTGAGGTTTTTCCCTTTATGGATGGCTTTTCTGGATATAATCAGATACAAATTAAACCTAAAGACCAACATAAGACTACATTTATTTGTCCTTGGGGAACTTTTGCATATCGAAAAATGACTTTTGGCCTTAAGAACGCTAGATCTACTTTTCAGCGAGCCATGACCTTGATCTTCCATGATCTCAAATCGATTATCGAAGTGTTTTTGGATGACCTTGCTTCTCATTCTCGTATAAGAATGCATCATTCCTATCATTTGAGATTGGTATTCGAAAGGTGCTGCCATTATTTGATTAGGTTAAATCCTCACAAGTGCATCTTTTGTGTGAATTCTGGTCACTTGTTAGGATTCATCATTTCTAAAGAGGGTATGAGAGTCGACCCTTTGAAGGTTGAGGCAATACTTCAGTTGTCTCCCCTGAAAAATATTCTTCATCTTCAATGTTTGCAAGGCATGGAAAACTTCTTATGGAGATTCGTTGTCAATTTTTCCAATTTGACTAGAGGCTTCATGTGTCTATTGAAGAAGGACACCACCTTTTATTGGGATGAGCAAGCCTAGGAGTCATTTGATGTGCTCAAGCGAGCCCTAGCATTAGCCCTGGTGATTAGTCCCCCAGACTATAGCCGTGATTTTCTACTTTATGTGGTCGCGTCCATGGAGACGATTGGTATGGTTTTGGCTCAAGAGGATGAGGAGCTCCAAGAGCATGTCATATACTATATGAGCCGAAATCTTATTAACATAGAGATCTGTTATTCTCATGTTGAGAAGCTTGCCTTAGCTACCGTAAATGCGGTTCAATGGTTGAGACATTATATTATCCTTCACCGGACCTTGGTTGTATCCCATGTTAATCCATTTTAATTCGTCCTCACTCGAAGGATGATTGGGGAAAATATAATAAATGGATTGTCATCCTGCAAGAATTCGATCTCGAGTTTATTTCGGAAAAATCGAAGAAATCGTTGATTTTTGAAGAGCTTATATCGGATTTCCCAAGCGAGGCCGAGGAGTTGGTTTGTGAAGATATGTTTATCGATGAGCACATCTTCTTAATATCAACTTTAGACCCATGGCATGGGGATATCATTATATATTTACAAACATTGAAGGTCCCTACTCACCTCTCACGGGATGAACGATGACGATTACGTCATGTGTCTAAGAATTACCTCATAGTGGATAACACTTTGTACCACTGTGGGGTAGATTCCATTTTACGACATTGTTTAACTCATGAAGAGGCTGAGGTAGTGGTGAATGATTGCCATGGAGGGGCGTGTGGTGGTCATTTATCTAGGCTTTCTACAGCCCAAAAAATCTTAAGAGCAGGTTATTTCTGGTCGTCAATCTTTAAGGATTGTGTAGATGAGGTCAAGAGGTGCCATCCTTGCCAGGTGTTTGCATGTAATATGCGCTAAAAACCTACCCCATTACATCCCATCATCACCGTCGGTCCCTTCACTAAGTGGGGGCTTGATTTTATGGATTGCAACCCAACTTCAGCTAGGGGGCATCATCATATCATAGTGGTTGTTGATTACTTCATGAAATGGGCTAAGGCTATGCCTACAGTTAAATCCGACGGTGAGACAGCCGCGCACTTCGTATTCAACCAGATTATTACTCAATTTGGGATTCCAAAAGAGCTTGTCACTGACCATGGCTCTCACTTTCAGAACCGTATGATGGAAGAGTTGGCATCAAAGTTAGGGTACAAACAAGAGCATTCCTCCTCTTACTACCCTCAAGCGAATGGATAGGTAGAAGTAGTGAACAAATCAATCAAATCCATTCTCCAACAAATGATCACACAAAGAAAGAATAATTGGCACATTATGTTATATCTTGCTTTGTGGGCTTATAGAACCACTGTTAAGACTGCCACCATTTTTTCTCCATATCAACTTGTACATGGAGTGGAGTTGGTATTTTCGGTTGAGTGCGAGATTCCTTCTTTGAATCTAGCGATAGAGGTCTTACCAGACACTTCACCATTGGAGGAGCGTTTGGTCCACCTTGAGCAACTTGATGAACATCGTCGAGATGCCTTGGTGGCTCTAGAGGTAAATAAGTGTCGCGTAAAGATATAGTACGATAAGTCTATCCGACCAAGGAGGTTTAGTGAGGGAGACTTTGTCCTTTTGTGGGATCAACCGAAAGAATCCTTACGGGTAGGAAATTTTAACCCCATGTGGTGTGGTCCTTACGTTGTCAAACATGTGTTAGAGAAGGGCGCTTATGAGTTAGTGGATTATGAGGGGACAACCTTGGCAAAGCCTAGAAATGGGCTCTATCTCAAAAAGTACTATGCATGATTTTTAGCCAAGGCTGGTTATTGTAAATTATTGTACATTTTTGCATAGGTAGGTATTTTTCTTATAGTGATCAAGTTTGTGATTAGTTTTCATTTCTTTTGTTAGATGTCAATGGAATCTTCCACCTTCATAGGATTCATGGATGGTGCGAGCTGTCACACTCAACACTCAGCCTCTGCTGCTTGGGTGATTTATACTCCTATGGGTCAGGTATTGTCTTTAGGAGGCATATGTTTATGACCATCTTCAAACAATGCTGCTGAATATAGTGTCGTTATTGAGCTTCTACGATATGCCATTTTACATGGTGTTCTCTCTCTTGAGGTACGTCTTGATTCGGAGTTAGTAGTGTCACAGCTTAATGGTTTGTACCATGTTAGAGATCCGAAATTATTAATAAGATTCTTACGTGTGAGATTATTAGAATGACAATTTGACAATATAACATACATACATATTCCAATAATTAATAATCAAGTTGCTGACTCATATGCTAATTAAGTGTTAGATTGGAATTTGTTTCATACACAATAAATTCATCACAAACACAAATTTTTACACATGTAAATAAATAAACCGATCATCATAAAGGTTTTTCTAAACATCCAAAATGTGGTAATACATAGTGTCATAATACAAAAATGGGGCTCTCGAGCCACCAAAATATAATACATAATAGTACAAAATGTATCGCTCCAAGGTATCTAATCCTGTGGAGGACGAGGGGGGTTGTGATCATGGAATGTCACTACGGCTCTAGCTACCCATCGAAATAACTGCACCCATGCTTGTGGTACACCCACCACCTGGCGCTGCATGGCCTCAGGCAAGTCCTCGACTTGCTCCATGGGTAATCTATGTGTCAGCCTCACGAAGTTGGTATGAATGCTCTGGAGCATCCGCTCCGCATCCACACCCATGATATCGTCTCCTCTTCCCCTTTGTCTATGACAAGGGAAGCCTTCAGGCCACCATGGTCCCACATCTACATGCATATGGTAGATATCACTATGTGTTGTCACCCAAAAATATGTCTTTTGATTCAATATAATTAGAAAACACAAAAAAAAATAAATAACTCAAAAATTTTAAAGAGAGGGTTAATATTCGTTACCTATGTCACCGTATGCCAATCCTGGTAGTAGCAGCATGTCTGGTTCTCCCCGGAAATCTATCCCCGCATAGGGGTAGTCATCAATGGAAACTATCTATCGTCGCCACCATGGAAAGAAATCAGCTAGATAGGGGTTGGACACCCTACCTCCCCCCAGTATGCGCATCGCATCTGCCCAACGTCGTTGGGCTAGATATCGAACCCCGTGTAGAGGAACGCCAACTCTAGGGCTCAATCCTGGAACACGCCAAAGAAAAATGTGCTCAGTATGCTGCTCAAACCGAATTTTTGCACTCTACCCATCTTTCACTCACTCAGTTGGTGTTTCATGTTTCCCAGTAATGCAGTTCTCCAATCGTATACCACGGGTCTCATGCACTCCACTACATAGAACATCACAGGTCGTGAGGCCTGGTGGAGTGAAGCCAGGCCTGCTATCCTACCCAGTGTCAGTAGGATGGCCTTTAGGCCCATAACCTATATGGAGTTAGTTGGGATCTGACTCCCCACCTTCTCCGTTTCTGGATAGCAATACACCGCAATGTACTCATCTATAGTCAAGCCACCTTCGGGCCTGCAAGAATGTAGGTTCACTACTTCCCCCCGTCGAGAAAGTCCAGTAATAAAGTATATGTCCTCCACCTCTATAGTGAGGGACATCCCATCTATCTGGAACGACTCTGAGTCTGGGTCCCAGTAGTCCACTAACATCTGTAGTAGCCCTAGTTTGGCCCTTAAGCCACCAAGATGCCAAAATTTGTAGAGCCCACATGCACGTAACACTTGTTGATCCATTAGATCAGCCCTTACTACCTCTTCTACATCACCATGTTCACATTCTCTCCATTCTAGGACCGTCCTGCACAAAAAATTTGAATTTTTCCTATTAGAACACTTGAAAAACCTTAAGCATGGCCACATATGAGACTGTTTTCCAAACAACTGTGTATGTACATGACTGTGAGGGCATTTTCCACATATATCTAGCCCTATAAGCGGGAAAACCCTCGATTTCCGCATGGGCCATAGCGCCTATTTTGGAATGGCCTAGAAAATCACATACACCATGGAATTTGAAAAACATTGCATCAAAATGAAAGAGTGGAGCATGGGTAAGTACTTGGAAAAAATGGTAGTGGATTCCGCCGGCTGGATCTCCTGGAATTCGCTGTTGAAGTTCTAAGCTGAAATGGGTAAAAATTTGAAATGTTTTATAATGTTTTGAATTTTTTGCTATTTATAGAATTTTTTAATTTTTTTGAAAATTTTTACCCCCTTTCCTATAGTTTGGACCGTTTCTAATCCTTTTGGACTGTTTTTGGACTAATTTATGATGTAGGAGACCTTTTTGAGTGTTGTTTCAGCCGTTGGATTGACCCGTTCGTGCCAATTTTAGGTATCATGTCTAAACTAGCATATAGGTTAGGTTTCATCACCATTTGCATTTTGTATGACCTTATGACCATTTCATTATAGCCTTAGGTATGAACCCACTCTATTATGTCACAGAACCTTCTTGTTGTTTTAGAAGTGGTATGATATGAGCTTGACCTTACATGGGTACCCTAGTTAGCACCTTATTTTCATTTGGTTCCCATGCTGACATTTTGTCCCTTAGGGTGTGGGAGTTCGTTGTATAGTATTTCCATGACATTTCGCAAGAGCCTCATACTCCTCTTGATATTTTGCTGGCCTATTTCCCTCAGGACTCCCCTATGTCAATTTGTAATTGCATTATCATGAGCTTTTCCTGTCTTATTGATCCTTATGTTGAGTTTCATCCATATAGCCCAAGCTTGTCTCATGTCTAGCCATGCAAATCCATTTTATATATCCTTTGTAGCTTGATTCCATATTTTTACCGGGAGGGGATTCTCCCCCGAGTGTCGATATCCTACACATGTATCCTTGCATTGAGTATAGGTATGTTCCACTACTTGGAACTAGTTTGTTTTCCCATATGACACTCGTATCCTCCTAGTCTATAACTATAAAGCAGTTTTATTCTTTTTCAAGATTTTTAAATATTTGAAAAAGTCCAAAAAAATAAAAAAACCAAAAAAGATGGATAAGGAAAGATGTTATCTTTTGGTAGCTGTCGAGTGTTGTCGCCTTTGAATAGAGCACTATATATCACTTCCGTTGGCTGGGTTTATAGTTTGACTTTAGGAGCTATACTCGTTTATCTGTGTTTATCTCCTTTGACTGGTTAAGCTTCCAGTCCCCATGG
The DNA here is from genome assembly GCA_001517045.1 of Pseudotsuga menziesii. Lineage (NCBI taxonomy): Eukaryota > Viridiplantae > Streptophyta > Pinopsida > Pinales > Pinaceae > Pseudotsuga > Pseudotsuga menziesii. The sequence goes on along the minus strand of LPNX011058425.1, from coordinate 361,990 downwards.
AGCCTCTGTCGATGCCTCCTGTGTCGTAGAGATGCCCCAATTTGAATATCGAGTCTATGGTACCTTTATTCAGTCACCATTCATTATTATGCTCTTGTTCGAAGGAAGTTGAAACCTAAGTTGGCCATTCCTTAGTTATCTTGACTTTGCATATCGGCCATTCCTAGTATAGTTACTGGTTCATGCACCTTATGATCGAGTCCTTCCACATTATACAGCTTTGCTGAATACCTCATGTTGGATGATGGGGGATGCCTTAATGCCCTCCTTCCAGTGGATTTCATCCCATCGACTTCAATTCATTTATTTTGGGATTTGAATCTAGAGTCATTTTTGAGTGCCTTAAGACTTGCAGTCAGCAATGGCAGGTTCTCTCGCCATCGATAGTTTTTTCTGGGAATACATCAATGTCCCCTGATCGATGGATCCTCTCAAGTGTTCGGCGTCAACACATTTATTCATACTTTTTAGTTTTCACTCTAGTACCTTGATTCCCATTTTCATTATTGGTGGGTGATCTCGCGTCTGTTAACGGTATACATCAATGACCGGTAATCAGACGATGGATTACTATGTTCGACCTCGACACCTCTATTCACATAGTAGGACATGTACTCGTAGCGGTTTGTGTAAAAGAACTTCCAGATTTGTGGCATCTCTTTAATGTTACCTCCTTGATCGTAATAGTGTTCATGAGATTTAAGCTCTTGTGACTTGATTCCAGTATATGTTAGACATTTCTAGCCATTATGGAGATCTTGATCCATTATAAATCTTTAGCCATTATGGAGATCATGATCCTTTGTATATCTTCATCATGGAGATTCCGATCTATGTATATTGTACGTGGCGATGATCACTTATGTGATATTTTGTTTCATGCCTATTCATGGCCATTGTACTCTTATGTGTCCAGGACTGCTAGATGTATTTGCAGTTATGTGCAGAGTTGTATCATTGTACTATGCTGATTGGGTGGCTAGTATTCCATTTGGGATCCTTCATCACTCCACTTCTGGGATGGACTTATAATGTATTTTGGCCATCGTATGACCCCTATGACCTCACACATTAGGGGGCATCTGTTATAGCTGATTTTACCACTCTAGGTGAATCACTCTCGTATGGCCTTCCCCTGTCCCTTTGCAGACTCCTTGGACCCCTTGGACCATTTTTTGTCCTTTGATGTTTCCTTGACCATCCCTATAAACATGTGAAAATTAAAACATGCAACTTTTAAACCCCAAATCGCGTATATACACGGGTTTGACCCCTAAAACAATGGACATCGGGATGTGTGCAAAATCCAAATCCTTTTGGAGTTTTCCTTGACATGGATCTGACTCAATTGACTCCTAACCTTCCATATGCCTTGAGATCACTTGGATTCGACCTTTCATTACCTCTTTGAGAAGCTACATAAGGAACTCTTTGATACATTGAAGGCACATGAGAGAATTGAGAACAAAGAAACTATAGTCCATTGTTGCAAGAACTTGTGCTTGAGTTTGCATCCCTTTCTCCCTTGGAGCACTTTTGTGTTATTCCCAAGCTTTCCTTTTGCTTGTGATATTTCTATCGAGAGATGGAGGATTGAGGTGGTGGAGGCCCAAGTGGGGGATTCAGTTTCTTCGATTCTCAGATGTGTCGACAGAGGTTGTATCCATTGTAATCTTTGATTTTATATTAATAGAAATATCTTTTCCTGTCCAATAATGTATGTTTGAAAGAATATTTTATCCATGGATGATTTCAAATGCTTATACATTGTTGATTATATATGCTAGAATAGATATAACACCAAGATACATAGTATTCTTGTCTTGTTTACTTGTTGTTGAGGAAGTGATTAATCAATTCAAGCTGAAGTTGGAAAGCTCAATGGGGATCTACTTCAACCATCCGGAATAAGGTACAAGGTCTGATCCTTTAGTGCTAGATATTTGATTTCTATTGCATATTGAAAAGGATTGATTTCTGGAGTCAAGTTGTCTGTTGTGGTACCCCAATCCATAGGAATTTCTCTCCGTAAAAGGTGGTACCCAAGAAAGTCACCCTAAAACAGCTTATAGCCAACATAAGTCCTACTGTGTTACTGATTCAAGAGATAATGAAAGAAGGTAAGAAGGCTGAAGAAGTGGTCAAAGAATTCCTAAAGGATTGGGGGATGACTAGTTGTGACTCCAATGGGCTTTCAAGAGGTATGCTAAAAGCATGGAGCCCTACTTTAAATATGATCTTAGTTCAGAAATTTGATATAGCAGTGGGAGAAGAACTGGAAGACAGTGAAACAGGGAAACAGTTTATGATTTTGAATGTCTATGGTCCCTTTTATCACAGAAAATCCTTCTGGAAAAGGCTCGCCGGACCTGGATCATTAGATATACCTAATTTGATTTTAGGAGGGGAATTAAACTTAACACTAAACATCAATGAAGCCTGGGATAAGAATGCAAGGCTAGATGCCCTGGCTCCTTTTTTCACTCACATGTTTGAGCTAAAGAGCTTAATTGACTTGGCTCTAACAAAACACTTGCCCGCATGGAGAAACATAAGGAGTGGAGATCAAGTAGTTTCAAAAAGGATGGATAGAATTTTGGTCTCAGATTCTCTAATAGGGAGTGACCTAATTTTGAATGCTACAGTGGAAACAAAGGGCATATCAGATCACTTCCCTATAGTTCTAACTATAGAAAACCCAGAATTAAAACCCCCTGTTCCATTTAAGTTCAAACCTCAGTGGCTAGAGGAAGAGGAATATAGAAACCTAATACAAGAAGCCTAGGAACCTCTGCAGGAAATTCAAAACCATTCTTACATGCAACAATTCGTGGAAAATTTTGCAAGAGTTAAAAAGCTTTCCAAAGAATGGGATGAGAATTAGGAAAAGGAAACAAGAAGAATTGAAGCGAACATAACTACAAATAAAGGAGTTATTTGAAAATAACAGTGAAGGATTTTTTAGTGAAAGGGAACTAGAAGAGTTCAAAAAACTTGAAGGGAGAAAAGATGCACTCATGTTACAAGAAGAAAAAAAGTGGAGGCTCAAAAGCAAAGCATTGTGGTTGGTAGAAGGGGACCAAATCACAAAGTTTTTCGACATATACACCTCTTAGAGGAAGAGCATCAATAAAATCCATGAGATTAGGACTTCACAAGGCTAGTGGGAAAAGTCCTTTGAGGAAAAAACGCAAGAAACAGTGGAATATTTCCACACCATGTTCCAGGAGCTAGTTGGTTGCCCGATAATCGAGATGCTTGAAGTCATAGATTCTTTTCCTAGAGCTATTACAAAAGAGATGAATGAAGAATTATCTAAATACATAACAATAGAATAAATTCAATAGGTATTATACTCATTCCAAAAAGGAAAGAGCCTTGGCCGAGATGGATTCACTCTAGATTTTTTTCTTGGATTAAATGACAAGATAAAAGATGACTTGTTGGCAGTAGTTCAAGAATCCAGAAGAGCAGAAAAGGTGATTGGAAGCATGAATGCTACCTTCATTGCTTTAATCCCAAAAAAGTAGAAGCTTGAAGCCTTTGAAGACTTCAGACAAATTTCATGTTGCATTATGGTCTACAAAGTGATAGCCAAAATCATAGCATTAAGGATTAAACCTATCCTGAGAAAAGTTATAACAGAGGAACAGTTTGGATTCTTGCAAAAAAAGCAAATTATGGATGCATTCTCTCTAACACAGGAGGAAATTCATACCATTAAAAAGGAGAAATAGAAAGCATTTTCCCTAAAACGTGATCTATCCAAAGCTTATGACAGGGTAAACTGGATTTTTATTAGACTTATTCTCATAAAATTAGGGTTGTCCATGGAAATTTTGGAATGGATTATGGGATGCATTCAATCCACCTCGTTTGTAGTTTTGAGCAATGGTTCCCCTTTTAGATTCTTCATACCTACAAGAGGGATCAAACAGGGGTGCCCTTTATCCCCCTTTATCTTCTTATTGGTGGCTGATGCCCTGAGTAGATTGGTCTTGAAAGCAAGAAGTGAAGGCATGATTACAAGAGTCAAAGTGTCAAGGACAGAGGAAGTCACACACACTTTATTCATAGATGATGTATTGCTTTTTGGGATAGGAGAGGAGGAAAATATCAAGGAGTATGCCACTTTGGTCGAAAAATACAAGAAGGCTACAGGGATGCTGATCAATACAGAAAAATTGATGCTAGCTTACAATAACTTCTAAGAAGGGCTAACTCAAAGGGCTATTGAAGTCGTAGCCTATGCAACCAAATTGATGGTTGATGGGTTTAAGTACCTAGGGTTTCACCTCAAACCCAACGGTTATACATTCAAGGATTGGATGTGGCTTTTTAAGAAGGTAGAATCTCGAGTCACTTCTTGGGCTAATCGTTTCTTGTTTAGAGGAGGAAGATTGGTCTTAATCAAAGTTATGCTTTAGAGCATTATGGTCTATTGGGCCTCTAAAGACTACATTCCCAAAGGAATACTGAAAAAATATGGAAAAAATGCTTCACATTCCTTTGGACAACAAGCAAACAAATATTTGGCATACCCCTAGAAAAATGGACCACCCTTGCCTTGCCTAAAGAATTAGGAGGTTGGGGAATCAAGAACATTACTCTTTTCACCAAAGATCTGGCAGCAAAATCACTATGGAGACTAGTGCCGAACTCTGGAACATTCTAGGGAAGGGTTTTATGCTCTAAATACTGTCCCAATATGAACATCATAGACTGGATCAAAAGCCCTAATAGATCCTTCAAAAATGGGTCTGTAGGTTGGAAAACGATGGTGTTAGCATTCCCATTTATTGGCAATTGGACAACATGGGAAATAGGGAATGGGAGAAGTGTTAGATTAGGGCTAGACCCCTGGGTGGGAGCATGAGATGATTTTAGGCTCCCTCAATCAGTCTTAATCAATCTTAGTGAACAATGATGCTTCAAACTTGCATATGTCCACATCCAGCTTCCAAACCAAACAGGTAGAACAAGGAGGAAGGCTGCTAACGAGCTTGAGTTGGAAGGAGCTGATGCTGATTGTTGGAAAACCTATACAGATATGTTAGATCCAATTTTGTAAGTATTGATGAAGATACTCAGGACACACTAATTTGGACAAGAAATGAAATAGATGGTCACTACACAGCCAAAAAGGGTTATGAAGTTGCAATTATGGAACAATATGAAGGAGAGAAACCTTGGTCATGGCATGATCTGTGGTACTCAAATAGTCCATTAAAAATCATACTCACTTTTTGACTGGCAATAAACAACAAATTGTTGACATGGGAAAACTTGAGAAAAAGAGGCCTGCAGGGCTCAGGTATTTGCATTTTATACAAAGAAGATGATGAAATTACATCCCATCTCTTTGGTACTTGTCCTTATGCAAGTAAGGTGTGGTATGAAGTCTCAAGAAAATTAAGCCAAGGTAGAATGGGAAGCATGGAAGGAACCTAGGAGCAGAAAACCAAAGGCTGGTGGAACAACAAAGTGGTATGTGAGTTTAGTGCTTTTCCTGTGCTTTTCATATATACCATTTGGGAGGCCCGAAACAAAGCAATATTCAGGAATGTGTGGACTCCCATTGAAATCTCCTTAGCTCTGTTACTACAGAAAGCACAAGAACATAGAGTATTAACTAAAGCTATAAAAATAAGAGCAAAAATAGCCACAGTGATTGACAAAAGCAACATGTGGGCTTATTTTGATGGTGCTAGCCAAGGTGATCCTGCCATTGGTGGGGCCGCTGGGGTGATCCAATTTTCTGAAATAAATAAAATCTAGTTCAAGATGGGACTAGGTATGGATACTAATAGAAAAAATGAACTTTCGGCACTATGGGCTACCCTCAAATAGAAAAGGATAAGAAAATAAAGAAGCTGAACATCTATAGGGACTCCAAAACAGTGATAGAATGAGTGCAAGGAAGGAACAACATAAGAGTCCCCCACCTACAGAATTTGTTAAAGGCTATCCGATCCTTACAGCCCTCCTTTGAAACAATACATTTCAACCACATCTACAGAGAATACAACACAGGGGCAGACACATTGTCTAAAATGGATTTAGCTATCCAACCAGGGATCATAGAAGGAGAGGTCTTAAGGAAGGTGAATCCATTCTATTTTACATTCCACTATGAGCCTTATGAGGATACACTAGTTGCTCAGCTCTGTCAATACGAAAGGAAAGCAGTAAAGAATTAAGATCAAGAGCAATATGGTGTTGATACTCATGAACCTCATAAATGTTTTTGTATACCAGGAAGAATTTGCCTCTGTATGCTGTTAGAAAAAATTCAAATAGTTAAGAACTAGAAATGTTGTAAGCTTTGATCTACAAAGTAGAATTGTAAACTTGTTAGAGTTGTTCATGTTATTTGAATGAATAAAGGTTTTTTTTCTCGGGAAGAATATATATATATATAAAGTATTATGTTATGTATGATGTTATTGTATGTTGTGAACCTATGGTTGTGGGAAGTATGACTTTGCATCCCTAAAAAATTTTAATTTTTAATTAAATAATAATAAAGTATTAATATTGCAACAATTAATTAAAATAAATAAAGATAAATAAAACAAACATATTAAAGTTAAGTTAATAATAATAAAACAAATTAACAATTTATGGAGGTTAAGATAAAGTAGGGTGCATGACGACCATGTTTCCTCATGCATAATTCACTCTAATTAAATTGAAATTTAAATTTTTTGCATAAATAGGGGAATTGGGGGTTGATTTAGGCGGTTTTTTTTTCATGCTCTTTCTTGGAAAGGTTTTGCTTCTAGTCTGAGGGTTCTATGATTTAGGTGAAGATGGAGGTTGGATGTGGAGGGTAGAATAAGATATTGATTATGGCGTTCCACTGACTTTTATTTTTTAGTGAAGGATCATGGACTCCCAGTCTATGACTAAGAGGTTGATTGAGAGGAGAGCAACACTCTATGACTAAGAGGTTGATTGAAAGGAGAGCAGTCCCCCACAAGTAGTTTCTATTACTTCCAACATCGTCAAAAGAGCTTCTACTATATTTTTATAACTCCTATCTCACGCATTTGGTCTTCCTCATCTTATTAAAAATTTAGTGGTATTATTATGATAAATATTGAGAGAGAAAACTTTTGGTAATTATTTAATTATTGGTATTTATCAAATTTACTTAGTTTAACTCAAATATTTTACCTTCAATATGATTTCATATTATTTATTAATTTATCCCTCAATTAGAATTTAGTTTTCTAATTTGTGATCACTTCTAATTAGAATTATATTAGTAATTAGGATAATATTAGTAATGCGCGTCCTAAAAATACAAGATAACATAAACATAATCAAAATTTTATTCAAACCATAGCTTTGAGATTAGTGTTTTATAGTTTATGCCGCGTCCTTATTCGTTTATAATGAAACCAGGAATTATGTGATTACATTTTAGTCTCAAACTCTTAAATGTAAAATTGGACATGGTCACATATAGTTTCTTGAACCCATGAATTATGTGATTACATTTTGGCCTCAAAATCGTAATTGTCAAATTGGACATGGTCACATATAGTTTCTTTGTACAAGAATTAGATCTCAGTACCACTAAATGTAAAATTGGGCACGGGCTACATATATTTTCTCTAACCAAGAATTAGAGTTGATCAGTTGATCACCACTTTTTGAGATGATTAATTTATTTATACACGTTTTCATTTCCTTGTGTTCTCTAGTTGATTTTTAATGATTCTATGTTACTAATTTTCATTTTCTTGTATTTTCTTTCTGCAACATGCAAATGACTTATCTTCATGGTTTCTTAAAAAAATCTTGTAAATTTCTCCCCACTTTTAATTATGTAGCATCATCCATAGGATTCTAACCAAGAAATAAATCCATCCTATCATTAGCATAGGGTACCATTCCCATTCAGTCTTCATAGCAAGTGTTTTGTAGGAGTTATAGAGCAAAGAAATATTTTGCAAGCTTTTATTGCCCATTTAAACCTTATGTGGAAAGAGTTATGTAGCACACTAACTCTTATATTTTGTGGATTTCAGTTATTAATATGAATTTTCTAATTCTAGAGTGACTCCAACATTGGCCTGCTTATTTTGAGATGCAAATAAAACTAATTTAGATAATTAACAAAACATAAAAAACTTATTGGATGATGTTAATTGGTCCTCATAAAGGATGCTCATGCACCAAATACCCTCGTTAGAAAAACATAAGTATTCTACTGATGTTGACTCAACCATGGATTCTTTGGATGAAGAAGGTCATTTAATATTAGTCAATTCCTCTTCTAAAACCATGTTGTATCATCGGGGGTTTTGTTTTCCATTTAACCAAATAATGAAGTGATTTATACCTTAGATTTTCTTACCAACCCTCTCTACAATTATCTCTTCAACTTCTTTAACTAGTCTTACTATAATTTTTTCTCTCCACTCTACCATGATGCTATGTCATCATCCTATCATGTTTAATGAAATTCATAAAGGTCTACAATATTAAATATACATGAAATATCACAATTTGTTAGATTTTTAACATTAAGTTAGCATTATATTAGGATCTTTAACTGAGAGGATAACAAGCACAACAATCAAACACAAGAGACAATGAACATAGTGTTTTTCCTCAGAGAAACCATAAATGGAGAAAACCCCGCAACTTCCTCAGAGATAGAATCAGCACCAAAGTAAAACCCCAAAAAAGTAAAATGATCTCCCGATAGCAGTAACCTCTTTCTTCCTAGCCCCAGTAGCTTCTTCTTCCTCAGCTATGCACTACAACTGAGTGTGAGTGAGTGTGTGATAAATATAGAGACTCACTCTCTATTTATACTAATCCCAACTTGAAAATAACCTACTAGGGTCGACTTCTCTAAGAGAGTCTAATAACCCTAGTGCCCCAGAACTGCAGGGACTTTAACCCTTGATCAATAGGAGGGTTACCCACAATGACTTGACATTACTTGTTTACATTATAGAACCTCCCCGATAGGAACATCTGGGCATGATATGACTCAAGTACATTACAGACACATCCCGTAATAAATATTGGGGTACAATCCATAGGATATATGGATGAATACATTCTGAAGTTACAAATATGATTAACAGTCCCTGTTAAATAGGAAGGTATTCTCTCGACACAATTTATCAACACAAGTCTTCTTCTCTGTATCATCTGGATCATCATCGAGTCCTCGTCATCTTCAAGTCATTTTCATCTTCAAGTCATCTTCATCTTCAAGTTATCTTCATCTTCAAGTCATCTTCATCTTCAAGTTATCTTCATCTTCAAGTCATCTTCATCTTCGGATCTGGATCATCACTTGATCTAGATCATCACTAGAATATCATCACTGGATCTGGATCATCACTCGATCTGGATCATCACTAGAACATCGTCACTGGATATGGATCATCATCACAGGTAGTATCTCATGATTCTTCTCGTCATAGGAAGTCCTATAGAGCCAACCCTTTTTCATGTTGGTTGTAGGCCTAGCCTCCATGTGGGTCTTCTTAAGAGTTTATATATGACCCTAAGTCAGAATGGCCCGTCCAGCACTTACATCTGACCATGAGAGGAACACATCCAATACCATGTCAGAAAGGCACGCCCAACACTCACATCTGACCATGGGGGAACACATCCCACAACCTTGTTAGAAAGGCCCAGCACTCACATTCGATCATGCGGGAACACATCCCACAACCCTATCGGAAGGGCTCAACACTTATATCTAGCCATGCAAGAACACATCCTGCAACCATGCTAGAAGGGCTCCGCACTTACAACTAGCCATGTGGGAACACATCCTGCAACCTTGCTAGAAATGCTCTGCACTTACATCCAGCCATGCGGGAACACATCTTGCAACCTTGTGAGGAAGGCTCTGCACTTACATCTAGCCATTCGGGAACACATCCTGCAACCTTGCTAGAAAGGCTCTCAAACCCAGGTTGAGGGTTCCTGGTAACTGACCAGGTGCCTCCATTCTCCTAGAGAATGGCATTAGCGCTTATATCTGATTAAGTGGGAACACATCCCTCAATCACATCAGAATGGCCCTACACTTATATTTGATCAAGTGGGAAAACATCCCTCAATCACATCAGAATGGACCTTAGGCCCAGACTGAGTATTCGTGGTAACTGACCGGGTGCCTCCATTCTAAGAATGGCATTCAACGCTTACATTTGATCATGTAGGAACCAATCCTACAGTCACATCAGAATGGCTCAGCACTCATATCTGACATGGAAGGAACCAATCCTCTCACCATGACAGAATGGCTCAGCCCTTACATCTAACCATGGAAGGAACCAATCCTCTCACCATGTTAGAATGGCTCACGGACTCATCACTTCCCCTTGGAAGGAACCTCGATCTGGAGAACACCAAGCTTCACCCTGAAGTACTCAAACTTCACTCTAGCTAATGGCTTCACCAACACATTAGCTATCTGTTCATCCTTCGTAACATACTGGAGCTTTACTGCTCCCCTCTACACCATATCCCTGATATAGTGACACTTGATCTCGATATGCTTCAACTTGTCATGGAACACTGGGTTCTTCGAAAAATTCACACAACTCTGGTTGTCGAAATATATACAAGTAGCATCTAACTGGAGATCAAATAAATCAGATAGTAGCTTCATCATCTACACTGCCTCACAACTAGCTGAATAGGCTGCAACATACTCTGCTTCAGCTGTACTCAGTGCCACATAGGATTGCTTCCTGCTAAACCAAGAGATCACACCTGATCCCATACTGAAGCAACACCCTAAAGTGATCTTCCTATTGATGGCACTTCCTGCCCAATATGAATCAACATATCCCTCCGAGTTAATCTTCTAACTCACCTCATACTTGAGCCCATAATCAACTGTACCCTTTAGTTACCTCAGAATATGATTTGTAGCAATCAAGTGAACATGCCTCGGATTTGTCAGGAACGGGATCAAGGTGTTCACAGCAAAGCAAATATCTGGTCTCGTGTTCATCAAGTACATCAAGGACCCAATCATTTGACGATACATCATAGCATCAACCGATTATGATGAACCATCACCCAATAGCTTTAGGTTCGATGCCATAGGCATGGTCATGGCCTTGCAGTCCATCATCCCAAATCTCTTCAGGATCTCTACTGTATATTTCCCTTTTCCCAAGGAAATTCCATCTACATTATGCCATACCTCCATGCCTAGAAAATAATGCATCATACCCAAGTCCTTCATCTTGAACTCGAAAGCAAGCTTCATTTTTGTATCAGCGATCAACCCATCCATACCAGTTACAAACAGATCATCGACATACAATAGGAGCATCACTGGGTTGCCATCTTCAACCTTGTAGTAAAGGTTGGAATATGCTTTACTCTTGGTAAAGCCCAAACTGGATAGAAAACTGTCAATTCTGCCATACCATGTCCTCGGTGCATGTTTCAAACTGTACAAGGCTTTCTTCAATCTACACACATGAGACTCCCTATCATGTGTCTCAAAACCGAGTGGCTACTCCACATACACTTCCTCTTCTACTACACCATTTAAGAAAGAAGTCTTGACATCCATCTGGTGTATCTTCCATTTCATCACTACAGCCAGAGCAAGTACTGATCTGATGGAAGTGTATCTGGCTATAGGTGCAAAAGTTTCTTCATAATATATTCCTTCTTTCTGGAAGAATCCACGAACCAGAAATATTGCTTTATGCTACCATCTGCGGCATGCTTGATCTTGTATATCCATTTGGAAGTTACAACAGAATTCCCTTCTGGTATTGGGATAACATCCAAAACATCATTCTTCATGATCGCTTGATACTATTTGATCATAGCATCCTTAAATTCTTTCCTTTCTGCCACTTTTTCATAATTGGAAGGTTATTTATCGATGAAATCACATAATTATCCTACATAACCAGAGCAGGACCTGGTTCTCTTTCTTTCTCTGTGATTCTCTTCTGGAGCCCCATATCTTTCTGTGCCTTGGATAGCTTCTTGTATCCAAGCAGGTTTCCTCTTATGATGATTCTTCTCTTGAGGTGGATCGACAAGTTCTTGAGGTTCTTCAAATTCCCTACCTTCTTCTTGATATTCTTTATTCATGGTTGTGTCATGAATTCTGGGTGCTTCTATTTCTTCAAGATATTTAGCAGGTCTCTTTCTGGATTTGTTGTAAGCTGAGTCTTCATCAAATGTTACATCCTTGCTGATATTGATATTCTTGAATCCTGGGAAGTATATTCTGTAAGCCTTTGAGCTTTCAGAGTATCCCACAATTATACTCTTATTTCCTGAAGGATCTAACTTTGTCCTCTTTTCTTTTGGAATGTGTATGTACAATGGACAGTTGAATATTCTGAGATGGCTGACTTCTGGTTTCTTGCTAGAAAAGACTTCTTCAAGTGTCTTGTTCTTGAGTACTCTGTGTGGAGTATGGTTCTGTACATACACCATTGTTCTGGCAGCTTCTACCCATAGATGCATGGGAAGATCTTGATCATGAAGCATAGCCCTTGCAGCTTCCATGATCTTTCTATTCTTCCTTTCTGCAACCCCATTCTATTGTGGATTATATGGAGTAGTTAACTCCCTCTTAATCCCTGAATCTTTGCATAATGCTTTGAATTCATTTGAAGTGAATTCTCCACCATTATCTGATTGAAAGGTCTTGATCTTATTTTCTATGTGGTTCTCGATCAAGAATTTGAATTCCTTGAACTTGCTGAATACTTCATCTTTGTTCTTCATGAAGTAAATCCATGTCTTCCTAGAAAAATCATCAATAAAAGAAACATAGTATACATACCCACTTAATGAACTTGATGACATTGGACTGCATACATCAGAGTGGATGATTTCCAAGAGTCCTTTTTCCTTGCTCTCGCTACTTGGAAATTTCTTCTTTGTGTTCTTTCCTTTCACACATCCTTTGCAAACTCCATCGTGTTTTGTCTGGATTTTTGGAATATCTTCAATAGCTTTGCTTGCAAGTGGTAGTGCTTTGTAGTGCACATGTGCAAGCCTTCTATTCCAAATTTCATTTGGCTCTACTCTGTCATGGACTAAATCTTGTTATGGACGACCCTTCAATTTGTATAGACCTCCCTCCTGTTCCCTAATCACTACTGCATCATCAAAAGTCTTTCCCTTTGGCCACATGAGAACTTGACCATCGAAAAATGCAACCCTCATTCCTTTTGCATCTAATGCAAATATGGAGAGGAGGTTCTTCTTTAGTCCTATACAAACAATACATATTTCATCTTCATAGACTTTACATAGTCTAGCTTATAGGGGGATTCCCCACTACCTTTTCTTGGATACTGGTAGTCATCCCTAAGTTTCACCTTGTGAGGTGAGTCATCTTCAAATAGCTTCACAAAGGATTCTTTGAATCTCATCATATGTTTGGAAGCACCATTGTATATACGCCAATCATTGCTTCCATGTGAGATAGTTCCCATGAGAGCGAAGATCAGCACATATTCTTCATCACTTGAAGAATCATCACTTTCTTGTCTGATTCTCTTTGTGGAAGGTTCATCATCCTATGCAGCATGAGCATGATGTCTTCTCTTGTTTCCCTTCTTCTTATGGCAGTAAATCTTGTTTCTAGGACAATATTTGGAAAAGTGTCCTCTTTCATCACATGTATAGCATCTTAATTTAGATAAATCTTTTCTAGTGTTATCTCTCTGGTGGAAGTTCATACCTCTGGAGTGATGAGAGCTTCTTCTGCTTTTCTTGGAGTGAACTATGAGAGCTTGATCTTCACTTCCCATCTTTTCTTCTTGAGTTGCTATCTGACCTTCTTCTTGAGAGCATTCTTCCCATAGTCTTCCAACTTGACTAATTTCTTTCTGGAACAGATTCCTTGAATAAAGGATTCCCATGATCTAGGGAGACCATTTAAGGTGGTCATTACGATCTCTGCATTCTCCACTTCTTCATCTACTGCTTCCAGTTGTTTCTTGATCTGAGAGTCCCTTGTAAAGTAAGACTAGATGATCTCTGCATTATGGATCTTTACATTATTTAGTTGGTTTCTTAGAGTAATCTTTTGGTTTATGTTCTTCCCTTCAAACAATTTGGTTAGGGAATCAAACATAGCTTTAGGTGTATTTAGGGAGGACACCTGTGGTATGAGATGATCCTAGATTGAATCAACAATAATCCTCTTTTCCATAATGAACTTCTTCTTGTGTAAGGCCTTAGCCTCATCTCCCTATAGAATTGGAACCTCCTCATTGATATAGGAGTCCAACTCATTTTCTTCCAGGACCAGGGAGATCCTATACTTCCAGGCTCAGAAGTTATCAGCTCCCTTAATATTTTCATCAAGCTTGGTATGATGAGACATATTAACTAAGAACCTCAAATGGAAATACAAAATACTTAGATCTTACCAGGTCAAGATGTCAGATCTGGATTTGGAGCTGAATTTCTGCAGTGCTGGTTCAAGATTAGATTAGGGTTTGAATTTTCTGGAGTTCTGTCCAAACAAATTCTTTGATCTTGATCTCTAAAATTTGATTTTGAGGAGGAGATCAATCCAGGCCTAGGCTCACTCAAAAATTCCACTTCTGTGGAGAGCCCTAATTTTTGGCAGCAGTGTCAGGTCCAAAACTAAAAAAACTCAAAATCAGATTCTACTTCGATAGAAAGATGCACCTTAGGGAGGAGAGTTAGTCCAACCTTATTTTGGTGAAAATCTGTGGAGAGAGATCCAAAAAGTAGGAATCCCTAGTTTTTGCAATTGCATAATGTCTTCGTCTCAGGTTAGCTCTGATACCATGTTAGATTTTTAACATTAAGCTAGCATTATATTAGGATCTTTAACTAAGAGAATAACAAGCACAACAATCAAACACAACAGACAACGAACACAGTGTTTTTCCTCAAGGAAAACATAAATGGAGAAAACCCCACAACTTCCTCAGAGATAGATTCAACACAAAAAGTAAAACCCCAAAACAGTAAGATGATCTCTCGACAGCAGTAGCCTCTTTCTTCCTAGCCCCAGTAGCTTATTCTTCCTCAGCTATGTCCTACAATTGAGTGTGAGTGAGTGCATGATAAATAGATATACTCACTCTCTATTTATACTAATTTCCAACTTGACAATAACCTACTAGGGCCGACTTCTCTAGGAGAGTCTAACAACCCTAGTGCCTCGGAGCTGTGGAAACTTTAACCCTTGATCAATAGAGGGTTACCCATAGTGACTTGACATGACTTGTTTACATTATAGAACCTCTCGATAGGAACATCGGGGCATTCCATGACTCAAGTACATTAGAGATACATCCTAGAATAAACATCAGGGTACAATACATAGGATATATGGATGAATACATGCTGAAGTTACAAATACATTAACACAATTTTTAGGCAAATCCAACATATAGTAATAATGAAATATTTTGCAATAAATATAACACAATCCAATATTTTTGAACCTGATTTTACTATATGGTGATGTAGGAAAATATGTCCTCTCTTAGGTGTGATGTTTACCATATCCCCTTCATAAAAATACTTTAGTATATGTTGTATAGGAATAAACACCTTATAACTGAAAGTCTGGGGTTACCAACATATTCATGAAACTTGCAGGAAATCAACTCTAGAATGTAGTAAAGGAAATAGGAGGATAGGAAAGACTCACCCGATACACGACGGTTGATCCTAGCTTGTCCTCTTCCACTCTGCTTCTCTTCCAAAGTCTTCAGGGATGCTTCTCCTTCACCTGTCAAGAGTTAATCTTCCAAATACAAGATGATACATATATATGAACAGGTTAGATAAACCATATACAAAGTGTTAAAACATAAGTATTTATCAAACCACAATATATGAGATACATTCAAGACACATATGGAAGAAGGATTCTTTTTATTAACAATAATGAAAGAGTTCAGATTACAACCCAACACCTGAGACAAGGACTCCTCTGCAGCCAAAGGATTCTGAGTTCCAATGCTCCAAAGACTTCTGTATAAACTCCACCAGCATAACTTTGCTCTCCAAGTGTATGTGATTAACACCCTCCCCAAGGCCTGTATTTATACTTGGTGAAATAAGGCCATTTAGAAGGTTGAGGAGGTTGAGACAGTTAAGATGATTAAGGTTAAGTGCTTAACAAATCTCAAGTAATCGTGTGTTTTTATTTTTAATGTCAAAGATAGATGTATGCAGGTATCAATACTGGAAACTCGCGTATGACCCGCGAGTTGCTCTAAGGGTAACCCGCATACAAATATATATGCGAGATGCAACAACTGATACTCGTGTACAACACGCGAGTTGCATATCTAAAGAGTCGCGTACATGACTTGACATATCTAAAGGGTAAAAATAACCAGCTGGATGGATGATAAATGTAGTTCATAATAAGCCCATATATAGTGTTTTGTGCAACCCTCAATCCATAAATGTCCTTTTGTGTTCCAACATGAGGGATGTCGGCACTCGGATGGAGAGGTGCCATTCAGGTGGATAACATATGCCCCCTAATGTGTGAGGTTAGAGGGAAACGATGGCCGAAATACATTATAATATTTATCTTTGGAGAACTCGGAAATCCAATGGAGCAGAGAGAGTACCTGAAACAAATAAATAGTAATGTCATATACAAAGTTACATCTGAGGATGCTATGTTCAATTTAGTGGAACACTAGCTCCTTTACAATATTTGAGTACATGATATGATATGGGTATGAAACCACGTATACTACAAAGGTGGATCGAAGCCACAATATACAATAATGATGAGTCTTCAAAGATTTGGAAGCTGTGTATATGAATAGAACATAATCTTGCACAACTTAGTCCATAGGTGAGGAACTAAGGTCTTCATAAAGGATCCCAAAGAACCAGTACAATCCAAGCCATTTGAATCAGGGTAAGCTGAAGTCGAACATGGAAAGGATTCAACAGTTTGTCAATCAATAGGTGATAATAAACAACTGAAGCAAAGGAACCCACCAATGATAAAAGTGAATCCCGAGGTACGATCATCAAAACTCTAGGTCTTCGTCATCAGGAAGTACTAAAACGGAACCATGCTGTGATAAGGAAGGCAACAGATCCTCCAACGAATCACAAGAGTGACTAGGAACTGGGAAAAAGAAGGGAGACACAATAGATAATAGATATAACAATGATGGGATCAAGCTATAGATCAGACATTGGGTGAAGTCCTTGAACAATGAGCACAACACAGAGATGACCCAAGGCAGCGTATAACTTATAGATAGAACAACTAGACCTAATTGTTATGTAGGAGACATGATCAGATTCCCCAGGTATAACGGACAAGAGGAGGAGTAAGAAACTCAAAGTAATAGATGAACGGAAAAGTAATCACTGAGACATGGATATCGGAAAAAACAAAGAGTGCTATGTTCAAGGAGGACATGCTGCCATTACTGAAAACAAGAGAAAACTTATTCCTTATCTTCCCCGTTAACTTTTAATGAGTCCAGGAAAGTTAACTCGGATCCCTCTTCATTTTTTAACAAGCTTGAAGAGACGGGAAAATAATGCTTGATAGTGTCACTGATTCATGGATTTAATGAGCCCGAACTAGTACATGCTCAGCTGGTGTTTTCACATTTAGAGTCTGAAAACTCCAAAGAAGACTCCAGGGGGGTCCTTTTTTGTCCAATTTAGTCTCCTGAGGCTGAAAAAGTATAAAACATACCACAGAAGAACTCTCTTAACTTTCAAAGAAGAAAAGGTGAACCTTTTTCGTACTTAGTCAGGGAGGTTCGAAAAAGGTTAAATTACCACCTACCCAACCCTCCTTCCAAAACAGCATAAAATAGCTTGAGTTTTACGAGTGTGAAGGAAAGCAATATCACTCGGAAAGATCCATTTGGTTATGAAAAATGGGGCTTACAACAATAAACTCATTTCTTTGTTCTTAAGTATTTAATGAGCATTACAAAGACACAAAGTACACTCGAAATATTTTTCATGTTTAGGTCCAGAGCATGAAAAAGAGAAAACTAAGCTCAAACCGGGTGTTCCTTTTCTGTAAATTTAGTCCCTCAGGTCCGGAAAAGTGATAAACCTATACCTGAGAATACTCTTCTCAATTCAAAAAGAAAAGAGAGCGATCCTTTCTCATATTATTCTGCATGGTCTGAGAAAGAGATAACCTACCACCAATGCGGATGCCCATTTACATATTCTTAACGAGCTTGAATGGACAAGTTAATTCGACAGTCAAGTCTATTTTGAAGGAGTCAGACCAGGGCCTAAAGAAACTCCATAAGGGCGGGGAGTCCTCTACACATATAGCTTGTAAAAAGAGATTCGAAAGAAGCTCTATTTGGTGTGAAAAATAGCTAACAGGAGAGCCCTATACTTGAAACAGTTGCGGCATGAGCACCAAAGGATTACATAGGCATATAAGAAGGATACTCATGAAAAAGGGTCCTATCCATGGAAGAACAATGGTAAAAAAAGGGAACTAATGGCTTAGAATACCATAGTCCATTGAAAAAGGTTGAGTGATAAGGTTAATGTCGATTGAAAATAACAAAACCAACCTATTGGAGAAACAACACTTTGTAAGAGTGAAAAACCTGTTCCAAGGCACAAAGAAATATGGTATTAGTTGATTGAAATTTCAAACTATATAAAAAGAACCACTTAAAAAAAAAAATTGCTATAAATAGTTGAAAAATCAAAACAAAACTCACCATTTGAACTTTTGAGCCATAAAAAGCAAGTTTGTCCTTCTACCTTTGTTCGATCATTATGGACATTTGAATCGACGAAATCGAATTCCGCAAGTTGCAGGTAAGCCTACACCTTGAGCTCTTCATTTTGATCCAAGCAATTATGAATTTTGAGTCTTAATTCCATTATTAAAAGCATCCTAAAAATGGTATGACGCATACGTGGGTTGACGGTGTAAAGACTCGCGTACACGCATTTTGTACGCGAGTTGCCTAACTAGACAGTTGCGTGTGCTGCGTGAAGGATATAAGGCTAAAAATAGTCAAATTTTTTTAAATTTTTATATGGAATTATTGAATCAAATTACTTGTTTTGCTAGGTAAAAAGATGGTTTTGGAATGGAGGGAATGGGAGCATGAAATAATGGACCAAGCAGTACTCAAAAGTGCACCCACTATACATGCATTGCGAACAAGTGGGCTACTAAAATTATTTTGCACATCACCCATGTGGGCCATTGTCTGCATAATGGAGTTCATGGTAAATTATTGGGATCATGACTTGGGGATGTTCAACCTGCAGGGTGAAACCTTGGAGATTACTACTGAAGACATATATTTCATAACCGGTTTATCACGACGAGGGGCACCGGTGAAATTAGAGGGCAGTGGAAGGGTCGGTGACCCCTTAAGTGTTCAAAACTACATAGATGTATTCTGCACATCGGGTACTCAAAAGAGAGGGAACTGCGTTCCAGTTGTACATATCCAAGACTTTACTCTACAGGTACTTGCTAGCACCATCGTGAGGATTTTAGGATCCTCCTCTTTACATTTGGCTACACGGAAACAAATGAGGCTAGCAGTTGACTGTTTCCGTGGTGCTCTCTATGATTGTTGCTCGGCAGTTGTCCCTATCATGAAGAGGCAACTATCCGATTTCAAGAGAGGAAGGTAGAAAAAATTTGGCTATGCGAGCATATTAGTGGCCTTCTTTGTTAGTTTTTCATCATATAAGCTAGCATTATGATCTTAGGATCTTTTCACTGAGAGAATAACAAGCACGGGAATAAAACATAAGCACATCACAAGAGACAAGAGACACAAAGAGTTTTCCTCGGGGAAACCATAAAGGAGAAAACCCCGCAACTTCCTCAGAGATAGAATCAACACCAAAACAGTAAAATCCCAAAACAGTAAGATGCACTCCCGACAGCAGTAGTCTTCTTCTTGTCTAGTCCCAGTGTATTTCCTTCCTCACTAATGCACCACACTTGAGTGAGTGAGTGATGTGTTGCAAGTGATAAATAGAGAATCTCTCACTCTCTATTTATATTCTTCCATTCACTTGAAGTGCACTCCAACATGTCGGCCTCACTTAACAATTACTTACTAGAGCCGACATCTCTAGGAGTGTCTAATAACCCTAGTGCCCCACCACTTGTGGGGACTTTTCCTCCTCCGACCAATAGGAGGGTAACACAATGGTGGGGACTATTGCCCCAACTTACAATGACTCACCTAGGGTTGACTTCACTAGGATAGTCTAATAACCCAAGGGCCCCACAACTGTGGGGACTTTAACCCTTGACCAATAAGAGGGTTACCCACAATTACTTGACATGACTTTCTCATTATAGAAACTTCTTGGAATAAACATCGGGGTATGACATGACTCAAATACATTACAATACATCCTGGAATAAACATCGGGTTACAATAGATAAGAAATACAAGTGAATACATTCCGAAGTTACAATTACATCAACACTCCCTCTTAACTAGGAAGGTATTCTCTTGACACAATTTATCATCACAAGTCTTCTTCTCTGTATCATCTAGGTCATCATCAGGTCTTCGTCATCTTCAAATTCATCTTCATCTTCAAGTCATGTTCATATGTAAGTCATCTTCATTTGATCTGGATTATCTCTCGATCTGGATCATCATGGAACATCATCACTGGATCTGGATCAACATCACTGGACTGGATTTGGATCATCACTCGATCTAGATCATCACTGCTGGATCATCATCACTGGATCTCGATCATCACTCGATCTGGATCATCCTTGGCTATCATCACTGGATCTCAATCATCACTCGATCTGGATCATCCCTGGTGCTATCTCATGATTTTTCACATCATAGGAAGTTCTACAGATCCAGCCCTTTTCCATGTTGGTTGTAGGCCTACCCATCATGTAGGTCTTTGCCCAGCACTTACATCTGACCTACTTGTTAGAAAGGCACACCCAACACTTACATCTGACCTACTCATCAGAAAGGAACACCCAGAACTCACATCTGATCATGTAGGAACCAATCCTATAATCACATCAGAAAGGCCCAGCACTCACATTCACTAGAATGATAGGAACACAAACTACTATCATCTGTGAAATGGATTAGCACTTACAACCACCAACATGATAGGAACTCAAACTACTATCATCTGTGGAATGGCACAGCACTCACATCCACCAGCATGGTACGAACTCAAACTACTACCATCTGTGGAAAGGCTCAACACTTACAATCACCAGCATGGTACAGACTCAAACTACTACCATTTGTGAAAATGCACATCACTTATAGTCACTAGCATGATAGGAACTCAAACTACTATCATCTATGAAATGGCACAGCACTTATAGTCACCAGCATGATAGGAACTCAAACTACTATCATCTGTGAAATGGCTCAACACTTACAACCACCAGCATGATAGGAACTCAAAGTACTATCATCTGTGGAATGGCCCAGCACTTACAACCACCAGCATGGTACGAACTCAAACTACTACCATCTATGGAAAGGATCAACACTTACAATCACCAGTATGGTACGAACTCAAACTACTACCATCTGTGAAAAGCCTCTCAGTTCTAGAATGAGGATCCTTGGTACCTCACCAGGTAGCTCCATTCAAAGAATGGTGGTAGCCCTTATATCTGACACTAAGTCAGAATGGCTTAGCACTCATATCTGACATGGGAGGAACCTAATCCTTTAGCCATGGCAGAATGGCTTCAGCCCTTACATCTGATGAAGTGGGAACACATCCCTCTATCACATCAGAATGGCCATGCACTCATATCTGATCATGTGAGAAGAAATCTCACGGTCATATCAGAACAGCCCTCAATCATAAACTGAGTTTTCCTGGTACCTAACCAGGTAGCTCCATTCCAAGAATGGAAATAGCCCTTATATCTGATCATGTAGGAACCAATCCTATAGTCATATCAGAATGGCTTAGCACTCACATCTGACATGGAAGGAACCAATCCTCTCACCATGACAGAATGGCTCAGCCCTTACATCTGACCTGCTCGTCAGAATGGCTATGGATCTCAGCACTCATATCAGTCATGGAAGGAACTAATCCTCTCACCATGACGGAATGGATCAGCCCTTACATCTGACCATGGAAGGAACCAATCCTCTCACCATGTCAGAATGGCTATGGGTCTCATCACTTTCTCTTGGAGGAAACCTCGATCTAGAGAACACCAAGCTTCTCCCTGAAGTACTCGAACTTCAGCCTAGCCAATGGCTTCGTCAATACATCAGCTATATGTTCCTCCATCGCAACATACGAGAGCTTCACTGCTCCTCTCTGCACCATATCCCTGATATAGTGATACTTGATCTCGATATGCTTCGACTTGTCATGGAACATTGGATTCTCTGACAACTTCACGCAACTCTGGTTGTCACAATGTATACAAGTAGCATCCAAATCGAGATCAAATATATCAAACAGTAGCTTCTGTAGCCATACTCCCTCATAACTAGCTGAACAAGCTGCGACATACTCTGCTTCAGCTGTACTTAGTGCCACACAGGATTGCTTCCAACTAAACCAAGAGATCACACCTGATCCCATACTGAAGCAAAACCCTGAAGTGCTCTTCCTATCAATGGCACTGCTTTCCCAATCTGAATCAACATAACCCTCTAGGTTAATCTTCTGATTTGCATCATACTTGAGCCCATAATCAATTGTACCCTTCAAGTACCTCAGAATATGCTTTGCAGCTGTCAAGTGAACACTTCTCAGATTTGTCAAGTACTGGCTCAAGGTGTTCACAGCAAAGAAAATATTTGGTCTCATGTTCGTCAGGTATATCAAGGAAGCAATCATCTGACGACACATCGTAGCATCAAACGTCTCTGATGAAGCAACACTCAATAGCTTCAGGTTCGATGCCATAGGTGTGGTCATGTAATCCATCATCCTGAACCTATTCAGGATCTCTACTGCATACTTCCCTTGTCCAAGGAAGATTCCATCCACACTCTGCCACACCTCTATGCCTATAACAATAGTGCATCGACACATAACAGGAACATCATTGGTCTTCCGCCTTCAACCTTGAAGCAAAGGTTGGAATCCACTTTACTCTCAGTAAATCCTAGAGTCATCAGTAATCTGCCCATCCTGTCATACCATGTCGAACCTTAGATATTCTATAGTCACTCCCTCTGAAGCGGAGCATCATACTCCCTCTGTCTTTTGCACTCTATGCACTAAAAACATTATGTATCGGAGTGACAAGTAGCTTCCTATGCTACTAATATTCTATGTGACCATCTAGTGTATAGACTTACATATTCAACCTTGTAGCAAAGGTTAAGATCTTCATCAATCTCATCATGTATGTGTTTCAACTCTTACTGGCTGCAAATGTCTCTTCGTAGTCTAGGCCTTCCTTTCGTGAGAGGCCTCGTGCTACGAATATTGCTTTGTATCCCATGATGTTTCCATCTACTAACATGATGGAAGTATCAACTTCTCTTTAGGTCTCGATACTGCGGCCTGACATCATTCTTCTTGAACTGGTCTTCCCTTTCTTCTTGGTGGCTGGAAGGTTCTGCATCAATGATGTCACTACACTCGTCATATTATTTTGAAATGTTGTCACTTGCTCTTCGAAACAAGTCTTCATTCTTCTTTGCTTGTAGGTGATTATGTATGCGGTCTTTTCTACAAGTCAAATGCATTTGAATGGTTAGAAACATTTCATAAGGAATATTCATACTAGCAAGTTATTATGCATAAATATGTGATCATGCAACTACTTTAGCCAATACAACATTCATCCATATCTCACTGAAACTTTCTAGATGCCTTCCATCTCTACCAGGACAACATTGAGATTGTGCACTAAGCCAATATGTCAGCAAAGAGGTTTCAATCTAGATAAGTAGCAATGGAGAGTTGTATAGCACCATGAGCTACTTACCCATCACATGCATATTAGTAGTATACTGTCGTTACTGCAAACATCCTATCATGCATAATACATCAACTGAATATAAACAAATGCATAACAAAACAATATCATGAAATGACAATTGAATACTTATCTTTATTTATTTCGAGGGTAGATTCCTTCTTGAGCCTTCAGCTTCATCGTCTTCTACATTCATAATCGCATCGTTTCTTATCCAAATGCTAAGGTGGATAAGAGATTCTTCAAGAGTTGATTTCTTCATATTTCTCATTTCTTGAGGGATCTTCTTTGGATGATGAGAGCTTGATCTTCAGTTTCTTCCATCTTCCCTTCTCTTCTTATGAGTCGAGCTTCTTCTTCTTCCTAGAGTCTATTGAAAGTAATCACTTCCTTCTGGAACACATTCCTTGAATGAATGAATTCCACGATCCTAGGAGGCCATTCAAGGTGGCCATCACCACTTCTGCATTCTTCACTTTTTCTTTTACCGCTTCAAGTTGTTCTTTGATTTGAGAGACTCTTATGACTGCATGGTCTCTGCATTCTGGATCTTCACATTCTTCAACTGGTTTCTTAGGGTCATATTCTGATTTCTATTCTTCCCTTCAAATATCTTGGTCAAGGAATCAAAACATATTTGGTGTCTCTAGGGAGACACTTGTAGTACAAGTTGATCCATGACTGAATCAACCATGATCTTCTTGGCCTTGAACAAGTTCTTCTTCTGTAAGGCTTCTAGCCTCATCTCCCTCTGGAACTGGAACCTCTAGGCTCATGTAGGTGTCCAATCCATTTTCTTCAGAGAGATCATACACTTCCATGCTTGGAAGTTGTTCAACTTCACCAAGCTTATCATCAAGCTGATGTTATAGATCACTTTGAAATGAGAACCTCAAATGAAAATAGCAAAGGCTTAGATCTTACCGATTTGAGGTGTCCATCTTGGTTCTGGAGCTCACTGATCTAGGGTTTGTCACAGAAACACTAATTTTACAAACTTGGAATATTTTAGATCTGATTGGATATACAGATATTTCTCTTCAAATGGATCTGTCCAATGTACTCATTTTCTGAAAATAGTGGAGGGAAGCTCCCGGAACAGGAAGCCCTAATTTTCTGATTTCTTCTGCAGAAATTCCTGTTACTGTTTCTGTGATATATCTGCAATTACTTATCCTCTAGGTCTGAAATTTTGTACTAAGGTAACCTCGCATGTCCCTGATCTAACACCTTAGGTTTCATCA
The DNA here is from genome assembly GCA_001517045.1 of Pseudotsuga menziesii. Lineage (NCBI taxonomy): Eukaryota > Viridiplantae > Streptophyta > Pinopsida > Pinales > Pinaceae > Pseudotsuga > Pseudotsuga menziesii. The sequence goes on along the minus strand of LPNX011058425.1, from coordinate 336,799 downwards.
GAATTGGTTTCACCATTTGGGATTTAAGATCCTTTTCCCAAGGTGACCTGTTACAAGACTGTTCAGAACAGAGAAGTTGTACAGAATGCCATGTGTCACAGGTTGATCTTCTAAGTCTGATATTCGGACCACCGAAAGTAAAGTCTGTTTTCTTTCTGGAAAATATTCAAGAATTCCATTTGGACCTCTGTAGACCAAGATATTTCAATTCTCCTCAGGTGTCCTGTTTAGGGATGAATTATGGAAGAGGCTGGAACCCTAACTTGGAGGGATCATATCGCCTAGAATATAGTGAATCTGAGTCTGATTTTTGGACACAGGCTTCATAAGGATATTATCTTCATCCCGTACAATGTTCAGATTCTGAGACTTTTCCAAACTCATAATATAGAGAATGTACCAAAACTTAGCATTTTTAGTATTTAGGGTTTTTCCTAGCTTGGGGTCAAACTAGGGTTTGACTTTCCTAGAGTTTCACCCAACCAAATTTCTTGATCCAGGTATCTAAGCTTTGGTTTTGATGAGGAGAAAAATCCTATGCCAGTCTCACTCAAAAATTCCTCTTCTGTAAAAAGCCCTAATTTCCACATCGAAAACTGAAAATGCTCAGAATCGAATTCCGCTTCGACAGAAAGATGCGCCCTTCAATGGAGAATCAGCCTGGCATACTTTTGCTGATGGATTGTGGAGAGAGACCCAAAAAGTAAGAATCCATAGCTTCTATAGCTGCACAATGTCTTCTTGTTAGGTTAGCTCTGATACCATGTTAGTTTTTCATCATATAAGCTAGCATTATGATCTTAGGATCTTTTCACTGAGAAAATAACAAGCACAGCAATAAAACATAAGCACATCACAAGAGACAAGAGACACAAAGAGTTTTCCTCGGGGAAACCATAAAGGAGAAAACCCCGCAACTTCCTCAGAGATAGAATAAGCACCAAAATAGTAAAAGCCCAAAACAGTAAGATGCACTCCCGACAGCAATAGTCTTCTTCTTGTCTAGTCCCAGTGTATTTCCTTCCTCACTAATGCGCCACACTTGAGTGAGTGAGTGATGTGTTGCAAGTGATAAATAGAGAGGCTCTCACTCTCTATTTATATTCTTCCATTCACTTGAAGTGCACTCCAACATGTCGGCCTCACTTAACAATTACTTACTAGAGCCGACATCTCTAGGAGTGTCTAATAACCCTAGTGCCCCACCACTTGTGGGGACTTTGCCTGCTCCGACCAATAGGAGGGTAACACAATGGTGGGGACTATTTCCCCAACTTAGAATGACTCACCTAGGGTCGACTTCACTAGGATAGTCTAATAACCCAAGGGCCCCAAAACTGTGGGGACTTTAACCCTTGACCAATAAGAGGGTTACCCACAATGACTTGACATGAATTTATCATTATAGAAACTTCCCGGAATAAACATCGGGGTATGACATGACTCAAATACATTACAATACATCCCGAAAAAAAACATCGGGTTACAATAGATAAGAAATACAAGTGAATACATTCCAAAGTTACAATTACATCAACATTATTCTTCGAGAGAGTCCTAGCATTGAGCCCTGCCATAGCTCTACCAGTCAGATCTCCACTTCAGCCAAGGCTGAGCAGGTGGGGAGACATCTTCCTCCATCAAGGAGGAGGAGACACAGTACACAGTATATATGATGATGATTTCTATACCTGGTGGGAACGATAGCTATCAGCACTGGATTAGTTTCCATATGTCGAGAT